>APFE031502056.1:70024-190626 GCA_000404065.3 Pinus taeda | reverse complement strand
CATGAAGTATCTAAATTGCACTGGAACATGATGACTAAATCGTTGCATGTGTTTCATTGGAGGTAAGGAACTTACCTTATTATGATGGTTTAACTGGTGTGGATACGTTTTTGGGTGCATTTGAGCATGAAGTCCCTGAGCATCACTACTTCCAAGCATTAGATTTGGCACTGTGCACTACACCTGCACGACTGTGAGGTACGCATAAGGATAGCTTTGATGGATGGCGGGATTATAGAAGAAGGATGAGATTATGATTTGGGTGTCCTAACACTAGATTAACATATAAATATAGCAGGAAGGATGATCTGTGCAATCACCTAGCAAAATGGACTAAAGCTTATGGAATGGAGCCACAGCCGAAGTGGGTACACTTATTTTTCCATGCTTTGGATACAATTCCCATGAACTTGTATTTGGAAATGGAGCCTCACCATGGCATCGCAGAGTGGGATATATTGAGGGAAGGATTCTTATTAACCTTTAGTTTTGAAGATGGCTTCACGAGCATCGATGAAGCACTATAGGAAATTAAGGTAGTTATCTTCAAAACGCTGCAAGAACCTCTGGATTGGGCCCAACTAGATTCAAGCACCCAATTGTTCCATGCATTGGAATGTTATAATGTGACCACTGAAGAGGAGGATGATGATCCAAGAAATATTAATATTCCAGAGGCAGAAGGACATCGTGAATTCGAGGGCCCACAAATAGATAACCCAGACATCACCGCGTCGTTGAAGACAAAGCAAGTAAACATTGGGACTGAAGCAGAACTGAAGTTTGCAAAGATTGGAGACTTTGGGATGATGCTACTATGGATAAGGTTGCTGAGTTACTCTACAAATATCAAGACCTATTCCCTACCAAGTTTTTGAATTTGAAGGGCATAGTAGGAGATTTGGGCATTATTAAAATCACTCTGAAGTTGGACACAAATCCTGTTAAACATAGGTCGTATCGCCTTAATCCTAGAATACAAGGAAAATGTTTTCTTAGAGTTGGATATTGTGTTGGACGTAGGGATCATAGAACCGGTCGAAGAATCTGATTGGCTGAGCCCAATGGTGGTTCAGGAGAAGAATTAGAAGGGAGAAATAAGGATTTGTGTAGATCTGCGGAAACTTACAGATGCATGTGTCCATGATTTGTTCCTGACATTTTTCAACGATGAATTATTAGACAATGTTGGAGGGCAAGAGGTCTACTCATTCATTTATGGGTTTCCAAGGTAGCGTCAGATCAATATCGCGCTTGAGGATAGGAGAAAAATGACCTTCACAACAGAGTGGGGTTGTTTTCAATACACTGTAATTCCATTTAGAGTCAAGAATGCACCTATGATATTTTCTCGGGTAGTCATCGCAGCATTCAAAGAGTTGATTCATAAGCTCTTGGAAGTATACTTTGATGACTAGATAGTGTTTGGACTAATACAATGCCATGTAGTAGGTATGCACTTGATGTTGGAGACGTGTCACAAATACCAAATTGCGTTGAACTTGAAGAAATGCATCTTATGTGTTCCCTTTGGAATCTTTTTGGGTCACATAGTGTGCAGGAAAGGTTTGATGGTGGACCCTGTAAAGATTGCAGTGATAGTGAATCTAGAGGCCCCTGAGAAATGTTAAGTAGTTGCGCACGACATTAGGAAATACATGATATTATAGAAAATTTATCAAAGCATATGCTTAGATTACCGGGTCTATGGAGAAACTACTAAAGAAGGATGCAACATTTTGCTGGGATGAAGAATGTCAGTGCAACTTAGATGTCTTTTAAAAGAAAATATGGTCATCGCACTGATCTTGGTATTCCGTGATTTGAAGAAGGAATTTCATGTACATGTGGATGCCTCTTGCATTATATTGGGTGCAGTGTTAACGAAAATCAGTGAAGGAGAAATGGACCATCCTATAGAATTCAAGAGTAGGAAATTATCAAAGGCTGAGAAGAATTACTCAACAACCGAATGCGAAGGATTGGCCATGGTGTACGTGCTGCAAACATTCAGGCACTACTTGTTAGGAGGGAATTTCAAAATGTACACAAATAATTTTTCTCTGAAATACCTAGTCAATAAGCCTGTGTTCGAGGGGATGATCTACAGGTGGTTGCTACTATTCCAAGAGTATGACTTTGAGGTAATTGTGAAGCCAAGGAGGTTGAATGCATGACCTAACCATCTGTCACAGATCGAAATAGGAGAGGAGCCCAATAATTTGGAGGAATGGTTGCTAGATGCGAAGCTCTTCGTAATGTGCGTAGCAGATAATCACTTTACCGATATTATTCACTTTTTCACTATGGGGATGGCATTGAAAGGGTATAGAATTCAGCAAAAGAAGGAACCTGTAGTGCATGTGGAATACTTTTCAGTGATTGTGGGACATTTGTATAAGATAGGTGCTGATGAAATATTGCGAACATATGTGCCAAATTTTGAGAGAAATAGCATTCTTGCTGAAGCTCATGGAGGGGATGCGGGAGGACATTATGCGGGTTTTAGCCCCTTGTTTATGAAAATTTGAGTTGGTTTTGAGATCCATCCATAGTCCATGGACCATGGGATTGTATGTAAAAGGATATAAATAGGTGTGTCATAGAGAGTCTAAGGCATAATCTATGTGAATGAGGGATGGAGCCTTAGAAGTGAGAGCGCATAGAAGTGGGTCAGATAAGGGAGAAAGGCTCTACAACTAAGTTCACAGAGGCCTAGGTAGAGTCCACACATGAGTACGCGAACCCCTGTAGCTGAGTGTGCAAGGTAGCTTTGTGTCCGTAAACTGAAACTGAAGATCAATAAAGAAGATTATTAAAGAATTCATGTGTATATCTCTTTATCTCTGTTTACTTTTGTTTACGATATATGTTGTTGATGAATAATGTGTTTAAGAAATATTGATCTAATAATGTGTGGTTATCTTGAATAAGCATTAATAGATGTACGCAATTCATGTTAAGTAATTTCATGAAGACTATGATGATTTCTGTTATGTTTTCTAAATAAATTAAGTAGATCTGCGCAAACATTAATCTAGGATTGCTCTCTAATGTGTGTAATTGAATAAATCAATTGTTGAGAGTCCGCAAGGGTTGATCATAGACCTTCATGAAGGTCTAGAGGCTATTTTAATAGAGTTACAGTATTGAGCCATAAGGGCTTACCGATCTGCCTGAATGCAGATATGAGGCACTAAAAGACATCACACCTATGGATGTAGAAACTTGGTTTTTGCATCTACCCCTATTGCTTTAGGTGAGACTACAACCTACGCTACATGGGTTGTTTCCGAAAGGGCTAGAAGTGTAGGGATTTTTTGGTTGGCACAACTAACTCAGAACCTGGGTCAAGACCCCTAAATCAACACATTGAGATAAAAATTTCAAACCACAATTGACACAATATACAACCTAGGAAACCCCTTTAGGAGAAAACCCAACTGGAAGGTGAGGTTGGCCTACTCTCTTTCTTTGAATGGAAAATGGATGCAAGTACAAAGAAGTGAGACCTGTGGCTCATTGGCTGCTAGAATTCACAACTATTCTCTATTTATTTCTCCTATCCACTCTCATCGGCTCTAGTCATCTATGGTACAAAATAAGCTTGACTAGAATGGAACCCCTTTTCCTCTTGGAGGCTATATTACAACACAACTCAATAGACTACTAGTGGTTATGTTTGACTCCTTCAAATCTTAACTAAAGTTAAAATATGGAATTTTCTAGAGTGTTCCTCTTCATGATCACATGGATAGCCCATTTTCTATGAATAATGGGGGCTAACTTGGCATCCTCTCGAATTATGGTGGTCAAAATAAGAAGGTCAGCTTCGAAGTGGCATAAGTTTTGCATACAGACTCTGTTTGAGTTTGATTCTTTAACCATTGGAAAGGTATTTTGTGTATACAGGCACAAAAATGTTCTATTATTAAGTCGAAACGTTTTACCCCAAAAAATTTCATTTTTTTCCTCAAGTTGCTTTTGGATGGTTTCAAACCCTAATTTGTCAAACTGGGACCCACTGGTAAAAAATTTCTTGTGATCTTATTCCTGCACTTTTCCACTCTTATAGCATTAATATGGATGAAAAATAATATAAGAATCCAATCTAGATAAAAAAGGAAGAGATATGTAGGAGTTGAGATGTCTTGCATATCTAATTATCTAGATATTTGGGCATTTGGAGTTATTTTTAGAATGGGGAACTAGCAAAGGTAAAATGTATCATATATATGGATATATAGATATCCATAACTTTAAATAAATGTAGCATAATTAAACACCTAAATGGTGGAGGCATAAATGGGTGGAACATTGTAGCTATATAATCTAGTGATGAAGGAATCTTGATAATAATGTTATGGAAAGGCTTTGTGATCCAAGAATTTAAATATTTAGTGTTTTTCCAAAAAATATAACTTGGGTCTATATTCTAGTGAATCAAAAGCACCTGGGGGATACATCAATTCCAGGTGAGACAACCCCACACTATATAGGGAATTGGCTATGTCATGGAATGCTAACAAACCTTTGCCAATGTGCCATGATATTATCGCAATGTGGATAAGTCGAGATGATGTGACACATTGATATGTCATGATAAAAAGGTACAATGGACAAAGAGAAACAACATGATAGTTTATGTGTCTATCAACACAATCGATGACAAGGAGACTAAGGGTTTAGGAACCAAAAGTTTAGAAAATGTCCTTATTAGGATTTTCGAGATATCCATAGATCTAGATAACGATGTATGTTGAAAAATATGATGGCATGGCTATAGAGGAATGTTTGCACTAATGTGGAAGTCCATATGGCGTCTACCATGGAAGCCGACATGGAATCTTTGGAAGTGAGTGATATGGAAATATGGAGATCTAGTGTTTTACTAAAATGGCATCTTGGGAATTTTTTCGGATTAGAAAATTCAATCTTTTTAGGAAATATTCTATCTTGATTTGGATATTTTAATTAAATGTATTTATCAAATCTCCTGTATAAGTGGATTCTAGATATATAGGAATCAAAATATATGGAAACTCGAATATTCATATACAACTCTTCTATGATGTAATGGGATCATTCAAATATACAAAATTTTAGGTATGCACATATTTTAATCTTTTTATAAAAGGAATTATTGAGATTACCCAAATCCAAATATGATGTGGTAGACCACTTTGTTTGACTAAAATTGTGGTGCTATGTGGTGGTTCCATTTGGATTTACTAATGCGCTAGCTACATTTGTGTGCCTAATGAATAATATTCTTAGCAAATGTTTAGATAAGTTTTTGTTGGTTTATATTTATGGCATCATAATTTATTCAAAGACTAAGTAGAGGCATTATGAAATCCTAAAAATGGTATTGTGAGTACTAAGAGCGCATTAACAATATGCCAGGTTCAATAAGTGTGATATGTTTAAAAAACAAGTGCACTATTTGGGTCATGTAGTTTCAGGAGAAGGAGATGTAATGGACCCTAAAAAATCAAAGCAATCATGGATTTCTCAACACCATGAAATATGTGATAGGTTATACCATTTATGGGCTTGGTTGGGTACTATATAATATTCATCCAAGGATTTTCAAAGATTGGCCATTCAATCACTTCATTTCAAAAGAAAGGGGATAGATCTATATCATTAGTAGAATGTGAAGTAAGTTTTAAATGGGTGAAGCACATTTTGACTAATGCACTAATTCTAAGGATTACAGACCAAAAAAACAATTCTTAGTTTATATAGATTCTTGTAAGGTAGGACCCAGAGGAGTTCTCCTACAAGAAGGATATGTGATCAGATATGAATGTAGGAAACTAAATGAGCATGAAAATCATTATGTGACACATGATCTAGAGCTTACAATGATTGTAAATGCCTTGAATATGTCAATATGTTGCTTGTTGAAAATAATATTTTTATTAAAGACAAACCACAATGGGTAGAAATATTTGTTTGATCGACATCATTTTAATGTCATGCAAGCTAGGTGGATGGATCTCATTAGCGAGTTTTATTTTAACTTACAACACATAAAATAAAATGAGAATTGAGTATTAGATGGACTCAACCAACACATGGAAACAACACACATGGTAGTAGTTAGCATATGTGAATGAGATATGAAAGAAATAATTTCCATTAGAGAAATTTTGAGGTCTGAAATGTGCCTCCTAAGAAAAATGCACAACCAAAATAAACTTTATAAGAACCAATAGGATTCAAGATGATGATGTCAACCATGGGGGATGATTTACCATTTTTTGGACTAAAAAAGTAAAAAGATTAAAAAATAATAAAATAATAAAACTAATTTTTCAACTTGTATTTTCAACTTATCTCCCTAAGGTTTTACTCAAATTTCGAGCGGGAGTAATTGTTGGAAGAAAAATTTGAATCCTCATCCAAGGAGTACCCATGTTTCATACTTTTGATCGACCCTGCTATATGAAAAATGAGAAATACATGAAAAAACATTATTGCAATCACATTTTTTCATGTATTTCTCATTTTTCATATAGAAGGGTCCATTGAAAGTATGAAACATGGGTATTCGTTGGTTGAGGAATCAAATTATGCATCCAACGAGTGTTGTCGCTCGAAATTTGAGTAAACCCATAGGGAGATAAGTTCAAAATACGAGTTGAAAAAATAGTTTTTCCCTTTTCCCCTCTAAAATTTGATGATGTATTATAACCTTATTTTATTATTTCCACTATTATTTTATAATTTTCTTAGGGGACGCATTTTAGACCTCAAAATTCTCCTAATGCAAATGCCCTACTAGGTGATGAAAACTTTCAATATGTAAAAGGATGCTTGTAGTAAAATCCTAAAATACCAAGGTGCACAAAATATGAGTTAGAAAAGGATAACATATTAATGTACAAGGGAAAATCATCCATACTAAATTCAACAAACTTAAAGAGGTGCATAATTGATGAATTCCATAGTATGCCTTATTCATGTCAACTCGGTTTTGTCAAAAAATGATAATAGCCACAAGAAAATGACATTATTGCCTTAGGGTGAAGAAAAAAATTCCCAATGACACTTCTAAATGTTCAGAATGTTAATGTTCAGGTTGATCATAAGCACCTAGCAAGATTTTTGCAACCAATACAAATTACAAAATGAAAGTGGGAATTCATATCCATGCATTTCATCATTGGTTTACAGAAAACTACCAAACAACATGATGCAATCATGGTAGAAACAGATAGGGTGAGCAAGAAATATCACTTTAATCCCTTGAAATCAACCTATAAATAAATCAACATTGCCACTATTCTCATGAAAGGAATTTTCAGAATACATGGCATGCCCAAGAACATTATATCATAATGGGATGCTAAATTTAGTTAAAACTTATAGAAATATTTATTTGTAGGTTTTGGGATACAATTGGGTTTCAGAACATCTTGCAATCTTTAAACTAATGGAAAAACACAGAGGTTGAATAGGTTGTTGGAAGATATATTAAGATTGTATGTTATGCACTAGCCTAAGAAGGGGGAAGGCTACTATCCTCTAGTAGAATTTTCCTACAACATGGACAATAAGAAATCATTAAGATTGAGTCATTTTGAGGGATTTTATGGTAGAAAATGAAATATCCCAATTAGTTGGGATAATCTAGTGGACCAGATCACACTTCAACCAAACATGTTAAAGGAAATAGAAAAATAAGTGGAAAAAATAAGGCAGAACATAAAAGAAACACAAGATTGACAGAAACATTATGCATATAGGAACATAACTCAAAATTAGTTAAATATAGGAGAGCACGTGTATCTCAAGATAAATTCCAAAAGAAATTCTTTGAGAATGGGAACTTTTGTTAAGTTAGCACCTTATTATTATGGACCAATCAAGATATTATAAAGAGTGGGGCCAATCACATGCATTCTTGCCTTACCTCCTACTATGAAAGAATGCAATGTATTCCATGTATCTTTTCTTAAGAAATATGTAAATGATACTAATCACATCATTAATTTGAATAAAATTCAAGTGGAACATGAAGGAGAATTCTAGCCAAATCCTCAATGCATAATACATAGGAAGGATACCTTGCTTTGGAACCAAGCCATCATGTTGGCTAACGTGTGCTGGAAGTACTATTGAGTAGATACAACCACATGTGAACTGGATGATGCCATGAAAATGGCATACCCTTTTTTTCACATACATATTCCTTACCATGGATAGTAGAACATTAAGGACGATTTTCCTTGGAGAGGGGAGGTGACAGCAACACCCGATTTTGAATCCCACTTTTGTAGTTGTAATTATGACTTGTATTGTTGGAAATGACCAACATGGATATCCTAATAAAATTTTATTCGAATTAATGCAATTTATTTTAATATATTGACAAAAAATGAAGAAGGGAAAAGCCTACATATATCTTGATCCCTAAGAGGAGGTTGTGAGGGGCAGTTGAGAATTTCCTTATCTTACCTTGAATTAAATGTCTAGCTTGTTTTATTCCCATAAAACATATTATTAATTGAAATACCAACTACTTGCAGTTATGAGAAGGGATGGAAGTGGTATAAAACAACTCCAAAGGTATGGGAAATGTACCCTTATTGATATTTTTGAATTGGCCATGTAATCTAGGTATTGGACCTGAAATTCTAATGGAAGGTAGTAGTTAATTTGGTTCGGGGGAATAGAGAAGAGCATGTGTGATGATAGTTACAAATGCAGGGAAAGAAACAAAGACATACAAGGGGTTTTAAGACTATCGATTAAAGTAGAAGGTAGTAGAAAACCATCTCAGTGACAAAAGTGCGTGGAACTATGAATTACCTATTTTTGCTAGAGAAATTAATGTTGAAATCTTCAACTTGAGTTAGAAAAATAGAGGGCCATAATTTATTTGGTAATTTATTTAAGCATGAGAAGAACTAATAAAGGGGAGGAGTCGAGGGAATATATGCACAAAAGGTATCCCTATGTGATGTGTAAGTCAATTGTGGAAACTTTATGAATAGTAATAAGCCTTGGCTCAATGGGTCTAAAGAAAAAACATTTATTTATGTGTATAAGGAAGAGTTTCATTCATATCTCTACCCTAAAATGGACCCTGTAAATTTCTAAGTGAGTCTTCTCTTGTGGCATTGAATCTAGCTTAGGGGCAGCCAACTACAATAAAATTGTAGTGTAGTTCAGTCTATGGTTTAGAGGAGAGTATCTCTCCATTTTTCAGTTCCAACAAATATTAATGTGACTCAAGTAAGTTTATTTATTTATCTTCAATGAAATGGCATTATTTTTTCAAAGTTCCATGAGCACTGTTATGTTGTCTTGATGAGCATGTATGTGATGATGAATCGAAGCATTGTTTATTTGTTCTTGGTCATTAGAGGTATTTACCATAAGAATGAACTTTGTATACAAAGGTAGTCATTAAATTATGTCACTTGTAATATTATTGAAGTATATTGTCTCATGAGATAGAAATCAACATGTTGAATTCGACTTTAAAGCCCATTAAGTATCTACTATTGTGGATAGTCTTTAATAGACCAACTATGGGATTGAGTAATTAAGTTATATCCTTTCTTGGGGATGAGAAGACTTGTTGAGTTATATATATATATAATATATATAAATATATATATATATATATATATAATTATATTATATATATATATATAGATATATATAATATCTATATATATTATATATATATATCTAATATATATATATATATATATATATATATATATATATATTATATATATATATATATATATATATATATATATATATATAATTATATATATATATATCGCATAAGAATATTTAATATAGCTTAGGACTCCTATAAGACCTACAATAGAATTTAAACTAAATTTCGTAGGTATCCAAACCAAGGCATTTACCATTACCATTCTAGGGTTTCCAATCAAGGAATACCACCAAGTCTTCTCATCCTTTCTTGGGGATGACAAGACTTGGTGGTATTCCTTGATTGGAGACCCTATAATGGTTATGGTAAATGCCTTGGTTTGGGTAGCTATGCAATTTAGTTTAAAGTATATTATAAGGCTTATAGGAGTCCTGGGATATCTTATATACACACAAACACTAACAAGAGTTAATGGATAATTTTTTCCCAAAATATAAACCATAATATTGGCCTCTTTGAGCATAAGTATATTAGGATGAAGTTTGAGGTTTTCAGCTTCAAAGGAGTGAGATCTCACTCAGTTGGACCAAAATTGTGATTTGGCAAAAGGGCCTCCTTTGACTATATTTGAGAGTATTCCTAGCTATTAATAGTAAATTGGAATATTATGGATGCCCTTATAGGTTGATCATGATTTTCTATATCCTTAAGAATTCATATGCGGAAATCATTCACCTTTATGAAGTTGGACACAACTATTGAAAAGATCATAATTCACTTCAGAAATTTTGGTAAAAACTATCAATTTTTGGAAATTTGGGGATTGAAAATTTGGGTTTGAAGTTTCATCCCTATCCCATATTCATATGGGTTGGTGGGGGGCATGGCCATGGGCCTAGATAAAAATTAGCGGCTAAAGGGTAGAAGTCCTATAGAGTTAAGATGTATCAGATATGTGGATATCCAGGGATATGGAGTTCTTTCGAGCATGGTGAATCAATGAAGGTCAAATGTCCTGGACATTTGGATATATGGATATCCAAAATTTTAAATAATTGGAGTTTAATTAAACACTCACAAGTTGGAGGCTTGGATAGGTAGAACATTGCAATAATGGAATTCAACACTGGAGGAACATATATGATAGGGTTGTGCAAAGGTACAGGAATCTAGGACTTAAAAATTCATTGTTTCTCCAAAAAAAATTACCCAATTTTAATGCCAATGAAGTAAGAGCATGTGGGAGACGTGTTGATCCCACTTGATCCAACTCTACATGATATAGGGAACCAAATGTGACATGGCATGTTGACAAGTCTTTTCTGACATGGCATGCTAATATGTCGTATTGTTGTGGTGATGTGGAAATGTTAAGATGATGTGGCATGTTGAAGTGGTACTGATGTGGAATGTTAATATGGAATAATGGATAAATGGAATTGATGCAATGACTAATGGACGATGTGGATATCAGGGGTCTGAGATCTTGAAATCTTAGAAAGTGGCACATTTTAGGATTTTCCAAATATACAGAGATCTAGATATTGATGTACGCTAACAAGGATGATGATGTGGCTGCAAAGGCATGTTGATGTGGAAGGATAGATGGTACTCATTGTGGAAGATGATATGAAATATTTGAGAGTCAGTGATTTGAAAATCCAAAGAACTAGCGTTTTACTAAAATGATCATTTTGGGATTTTTTTGGATGAAAAAATTCTAGATATATGGGAATTTATATATCTACATATGGATCTTTTATTTAAAAGTATTTATTAGATCTCTCAAACAAGAATATTACAGATATTTAGGAATCCATTTAATCATATCATGCACTTCCATTTATGTGATTTAATGGAATCATTCAGATATCTAGAAATCCAAAAATTCAAAGATCTAGCTCTTTTTATAAAAGGAACTATTAGTTTACTTAGATCAATATATGACATCATAGGCCAAGGTGTCCAACTATAAACATGGTGCTACATGGTGGCAACATGTGGGAAGAGGTCAACCGCATTTTAGCCAAGTTTTAGATGATTTACATGGCATAGTATGGTTATGATGTGTGGAATAGAAGTTTCACATGTGAATGGTATTGTGTTGACTTGGCTCTAAGAAGGTAAAACTTCTTAGGGCCATAAATTTGTGTCAAGAATTGAAAATTGGATGAAACTTATATCGTTGGAAAGCTCTCAATGAGCAGAAGATGATGACAACCTAAACAAGAAGTTTTTTTTTGGTTAAATTAAGTGGAGATTTGGATACTCCACCTCCATATAGTGACATTGGGGGTTGGGAATATAAAGTACACATCCTTAATGTTACATATACCTATTTAAGTAACAACTTTAAATAATTCACATTTAACTACAAAAAATCAAAAATTCATTTTTTTTAAGAAAAAAAAGTAAACTGCCCAACTATAAAGAATGGATGTTATGATCTACATTGTGTGGATTGATCAATCATATACCCTTTTTTGCTTAGTGATTTCAAGAGATTTCCCATCTTTGACAATATGAAACTGACCCATCTCCAGTGTATAATTTGACCAATTACTTTCATTGGAACTTTTGGAGACATAAGTTTAAGAATGCCAACTCTAACCTAGTTCCCACTGACACTTCCCTTGAGATGAATTCAACGTGAATCTGTATTGTAATCATTCGAAATGAGGAATATTGTTTGATTAATGGGATCCTGTAGTGTGGAATCTTTACATAATTATCTATATACATAAACAAAGGTATTCTGGTCTCACCTCCACAACTTTATAATTCCACCCTTTTCCCACACGTCTCCCAAGTCTGGGTTCCTAAGTCTGGTGAAACTCATCAAAAATTTAGCCTAGGTTCCTAGGAAGAAGCTATTTATCGCACGTTGGAGCTCCTTCACCTAATGTGAGGTGTAGAAAATCATCATGTATGTCCTCTATAAATGTTTTGGAAATTGATGATAAAGACTCCACTTCTATGATTAAATCTCTTGAAAGTGTTCATGAGTTGGGGCAGGTAGTCGGGGAGGAGAGTAAAAAGTCCCAGGATTGTTGAAGGTAGTAAAATAAGAATGAATAATGGAATGAAAAGAATATAGCAGAGATCCCAATCGACTTCAACCTCTACACATGGGTTCTTGCCCTACATCACGTGTAGAAAATATCTATATGGATTCAAATACAATGATGGAAAATAGTTGCTCATAATGTTGCAACTAAGGAAAACATATTGTTTTTACATAGAGGATTTGAATTTTGAATCTCATGTTTTATATCATAAATGAGATTCAAAATTCAAATCCTCTATGTAAAAAAAATATGTTTTCCTTAGTTGCAACATTATGAGCAACTATTTTCCATCATTGTATTTGAGGAAGTATCGACATATTTCTTGCTACATAAGTTTATAAATTTCAATCATAACTTCTTATGCAGTATCTTTTTGGAACTTGACTAATAAAAAGTGTGTTGTTTCTTGCTTGAAGTGTGGACACCTGAGAGAGCATTGAGATGGAGTGACTGCACAAGACTCGATCCTACATAGAGGCAAGTTGGGTTTTCTTCATGGTTACACTGCATACCATCAGCTCTGGTCATGCCCTCTCCCCTACAACTAGATGACATCAGCACCCCTTCCGTAGTCTCCCTGGGGATTTCATTGAACACGTTTTACTAACCCGGTAGCTGGTGCGGTTTCTTCATGGTTTGTCAGCTAGCGACAGCATGGATATGGATCTCGTGGACTATTCGGAGGATCCCTTCACATCGGTCGCCATTTGGACTTGATATCAGATGTGTCTTTTCCCTCGCCTCCAACTTCCCTTGACAGTTTCCCCTTAGCAGTTTCCTTGTCATTTCCTTTATACCCCGGTCGCTCGTGTTCGGTGGATCATCTGCCCAATGTCTCCCTCCGCTAGCTAGATTCTGTTAACCCTCCTCCAGCTCTGGCATCCCTACACTTCCTATCATCACGCATAGATCCTACTTCCCCATTTTACCTACCGGGTTATTCCATTTCTCCCCCCGTCAGTGTTTCTTCCCTCCCCTCTTCCTATGTGCTGGCACCAAACCCTCTAGTTATTCCCTATGGACCATCCTCCATTCATGCACATATCTTTATATCCATCCCACCCTCTTTAGAGTTTCTTGAAGGGACTCTGAACAGTGGGCAGAAGAGATAGAGCATCCTCTTGAACCATCCTTGGGTGCTCAAGATGGCAAGAAAGTGAAGCAAGGGAAAAAACCAAAGTGTGTTAAGGCTAAGAATCAGGATGTATCTCTTCATTTCGGGGAAGGTATCCAGATGGGGGAGGTTATGGACATAACAGAAAGGGTCTTGGTTGGGTGTGTATGGGAGCATACCTGCTCATCATCCAGGCTTCAATAATGGATCTTGGAGACTTGGGGGCATATACTGACTAAGCTACCAACTGTTACCACTCTGGTGTGAGTTTGGTTTGCTCTTCGCTTTCAATGGGCTGATTACACATCATGGGTGCTCTCCAAGTACTGGCACATTGAACTCACTCTGGTCCTACTAAAGAGATGGAGCCCTTTGTTTGATCCAGAGTGGGAGCAACTGGGATACAATCCCCTCTAGGTGAGACTTCCTGGCCTGCCTTTACATTTCTATTCTAAGGACATATTCAAGCACATTACCAATGCACTGGGAACATATCTAGATAATGAAAAATCCTATATTTCATTTGTCAACATTTCTCTGACTCATATAATGGTTCACCTAGACATACGGGAAGGGTTGGAGGGGCAAATTACTTGCTACTAGAAACACTTCACTAGCATTCAAATTTTTGACTATGAAGGGGTACCCTTCTAGTGGAGATACTGCCACAAACTTGGCCATCGTTTTAAGGAATGTCCCCTAGTAAATAACTCCACTACAGCTGAGCATCCATTTGTGGAACATGATATTGAATTGGAAGCACATTCTTGTCTTACTCCTACGGGCTTTGTTCCCATCTCTTCTACAAAGGCACGTGAGAAGAAGAGAGAAACCTTTCAAACTTGACCTCCCTCGCCACCTCTCACAAGGGCTCGGGCGGCGGCTATTGCTGCACTTTCTTCGAGTAATTATGATCTTTCCTCCTTTGTCAATTCCCTTACTTCTTCTGCATCTATGTTTTTTTCCACTTCATCTCATACTAGCTTTGCATTTTCATATGCCCCCCCCCTTGATATGTCCATTGAATCAACCCTCCCCTATCTTTTCTTGTACCCCACTATCCCAGAGCTCAACCTGACAGCCACTCCCTGGAAGGCTTCTGTCTCCTCTCTCCTTTCCCAATCCTACAACCTTCGCTCCTTGAATCGCCCTCTGATTTAGGACCCCTGTGGAATTGGAATTTGAATTGGAGTTATCTCCCCCCTGCCTCCTAAGCCTCCTCAGGGTTGCCCATCCTCTATCTCGAAGGCTATTATAAAAATTGGTATTGATGTGGTTGTTGGTCAACAACTAACTATTGATCGTGTTCTTAGAGCAAAAAATACCTTGGTGTCTTCTCCCCCATGAAGTGGCTCTCACTTAACTATCGAGGGTCAGCTAGTCCTACTAAAAAACTAGCCTTTCAAAGGCTTTTGGATTCAAAGAGGGTGGATATCATTTTTCTACAGGAGACACTCAGGATCATTGATCATATTATTCCTGCACTTGAATCACTGGTTCCCGGATGGAATTTTCTACTCTGGATGTGTGTGGGAGATTGGGGGGCATCACCTTTGGATAGAACCCTACATTGGTCAAATTATCCAATATATAGGGAGGGTATGGACGCATTGGAGCAAGCATATATTCTTCTTATCTCTAATTAGATATATGGATGATCAAGATATATGGCCCCTGCCACAATAGCATTATTTTCTGTGAACATCTCCTCAGTTCTGATCCCCTTCAAGGTGATAACATCATTTTGGGTGGTGACCTTAATTTTTCAATTGGACATTTTGAATCCTGGGATCACAATGCCCAGATTGAATCCCTATTTGATACATTTGAAACACTCTTTTAGGAGCATGGGCTCATTGATATACCCATGGCTCATCTACAACTGACTTGGAGGAACTGGAGGACTAAGGAAGTAATCCTAGCTCGCAGATAAGATCATTTTCTCATCAAGGAGAGACTCTTAGGAAACATTCATAACCACATACATTGAGTTGGATTGGGGGATTTATCATATCACTCTCCCATTTATCTTGAAATTTGTGGCCTTGATGATAAACCCAAAGCGCCTTTCAAATTGAATGAAACATGGTTGAAGGATCCTGAGTATCTTCCTATCATATCTGACTTTTGGAAGGCTAATCCTCCCAATATGGATCAATCTATCTTGAAGGGGTTCTCTCATAACCTCATTCACCTCAAGCATATTTCCATGAAATGGGCCCATACCAAAATATTTAATGATGATAACTCTCTTCGTTCTATTGAGACAGAGATTGCTAGCTTAGAGGATGAGCATGGTAGAGGCTATCTGTGTGATGACTCTAAGTCTCATCTCATATACCTTGAATGTTAATGGGATATAATATTGAAGGATAGGGAGGAATCTTGGAGACTCTGGCATAGAGCTATTTGGCTGAAAGAGGGTGATGATAATATTAAATTATATCATAAATTTTATTCTATCAATACTATTTGGTAGATGACTAATGATCATGGACAAAGGGTCCAATCATTTCAACAATTGGCTTCCCTAGGATCATCTCACTTCAAGAATATTTATAGGGCTCCTCGTGAAGCATTGTTGGTTGAAGTTATAAGAGTGGCTAGTTTATTTCCTCGCTATGTGGAATAGGAGGATGCTGAGGATCTACTTAAGCCTGTCTCAATGGGGGAGCTGTAGTGCACTCTTAAATATTTTAAGAAGGATAAAAGCCCAGGACCATATGGATGGCCTATTTAGTTCTATATTTCTTTCTTTGACATTCTAGGCGAGGACCTTCTAAGCATTATTAAGGATTACCACACTTCGGGGTGCATGCATGAAGAATTCAACTCCACCTTTTTTAGTCTCATTTCGAAGACAGACTATCCCGAATCCTTCAATGACTTTTGGACTATATCCCTCTAAAATTGTATCCACAAAATAATGGCCAAAATCATTGCCAATCATCTCCACCCCATCCTCTCTGCTCATATTTTACCTGAGAAATTTTCATTCCTCAATAATCGTGAGATACATGATGCTATCAGTACTACCCAAGAGGTTCTCCACTCTATCAAGACAAAGAGATTGAAAGGTATGATTCTTAAGATTGATCTTACAAAAGCTTTTGATCGTGCTAGCTGGCTATATCTAAGAATGCTATTAACACATTTGGGATTTCCTCTGGAGTTCATTAACTAGATAATGTGTTGTATCACTAAGGTTTCTTTCAGTGTACTCATAAATGGATCGACATCACCTTTTTTTCATGCTGAAAAGGGTCTTAGACAAGGATTTCCTCTCTATCCTCTATTATTTCTTCTTATTATGGAAGTCCTTAGTCGCCTCATCTCAAAAGAGTGTCACTTAGGACACATACAGGGCATCAAGATTACTAATAATTTCACATTAACACACTTATTATTTTTAGATGATGTCCTTATATTTCTCAATGGAAGTATTGGGGATCTGACTGGTTTATACTCAGTTATGCTACTTTTCAATACAACTATAGGCATGGAGACTAATGACAGAAAGTCAACCATTACAACATCTAGATGCTCACCCTACGAGATCTAATTTTCTCTCCACAGATTTCCCTTTACTATCCTATCTTTAGACGATCACCTCAAGTACCTTAGATTTAGACTTAAGTTCTTAAATTATAGAATAGAAGATTGGACCTGACTGGTCGCAAACACTGAGTGCAAACTCAATATCTGGCATCATAAATACCTCTATAGGGTCAGTTGCCTTGTACTCATTAAATCATTTTTGGAGGCCACCCCAGTCTATTAGATGTCCATGGCCTAGATACCTAGGGACATTCTAATGAGAATTCAAAACTATGCTGCAAATTTCTTTAAAAGGGAAGACAGGATGGACGAATATATGCCTGGGTCTGATGGGAATTGATAGCGCTCCCAAAGAAATGGGGAGGGTGGGGATTAAAAAGCGTGGTTCATTTCTCCACAGCCTTGGTAGCCAAAATGGGTGGTAGATCCTAATTACACATATTCTATGGACTTATGTTGTATTTCATAAATACATTTGGCCCAATCGTACCTTGGACTAGATTCAGTTACCCTCATGGAACATGACATACATCTTAGTGATCTAGAAAGCAATTATAAATTATTTTTCATTTATATGTGATGGACTGACTTGGAGGATTAGGTCAGGCACCTCTATTCAGGTGGGGCTGGACCCTTGGATAGGCAGTGGAAATGCATATCACCTTCCACAAAATTTGATCACCTTCTTATCAAACGCGGACATCTATCATCTTGTTTATATTGCAGATCCTGGGAACAACAGCCTTTTCTCACAAGCTTGGAAATCTGCTACCCAAATTGGAATACCAGATATATGGCATCATGATTGGCTTAACTATATCAATGCACTTACTGAATCTCATGTCAAGATCATTGAAGGGGATGATGAATTGATATGAGCAATGGAAAATCATGGAATAGACACACCCAGGGACAGATACCCTGTTATTTTTTCTGCTCATCGACCACCTGTAATTGAGTGGTGGTGTAGCAGCCTATCGAAGATGAAAGTCCCCCTCACTCTAAACTATTCATGTGGACTGTTCTCCAAAACAAAGCACCCATAGGAGACAACCTTATGAAGTGATCTTTCAATGGACCTTCATGGTGTTTTTTATGCCATCAAGACTATGAAACCATTGATCATCTCTTTCTGCATTTTCCTATTACAAAGGATTTATGGGAGCTTATCCTTTCCTCTCTCCCCTTACCTATCTATTGGCAAGGAAACTCTATCTGGTAGGTTGGGAAACCTTGTGGTCTTTGGTGAGGCTACTTAAGGCTCGGAATCTTCCTATATTATTCTACTGGGCTATTTGGCTTGCTAGGAATAAATTCATATTTAGTAACATACCTCCACTCTGGAATCTTGTATCTACCCGTGTTCTATTTGTTGAAATATGGCAACAAGAATATTCCAATTTAATTTGTCCTTGAATTAAATTGTGAATTAAAATCGAATTTGGTTTTAACAGCTACTTGGAAATAATTAATTAATTTATTTTAAATTAATTAGTTGGAGAAATTCAAGTTAGAAGTCTTTCTGAAGTCATGCAAGAGTTATCCCTTAAACGATAATATTGAGTTATATTTGAGTTGTAATTAGTTAACTTAGTTTACTGAGTTAAGTCCAGTTAAATTAGTTCCAAACTGTTTGAGGAACTAATAGTGAGTTAACAGTCAGTTGATGCATTAATGCACTCAACTAGTGCTACTCCAGTTAACTAGATATTCCCTCATCAGAAACTCATGCATGTCTATTCTGAGAAAGACTCAGTTGAGATTAATGTTCAAGGACAATGTACTATCAATTGCATGTGTTTTCTCATGGAGAAAACTCATGCATGTATTCAAGGATTTAATCCTTGAGGATTGTGTAGTTTTGGAAGAGATCGTCAACTTGGTAGAAGGCAAATCATCCACAAGGAGCAATGCAAGGAAATAGGAGTTTGGAGGGAAGAGGGGAAGGCTGGAGAGAAGAAAATATTTCCTATGAGCATCTGTGAGGATTGTACTGAGAGCTGGCTAGCTGTGAGAGCTAAGGCTTTGTATAATTACTATGTATTACACCATGTATGATAATACAATAGTGTGGGATTTTTAGTTGAGGCTTTCCCCAAAGTATTTTCATGTGTATTGTGCAATTGATTCTTCTTTGTCTGGTTATATTGTTCAGCTTGATCTTTAAGCTTCTGCAAATTGATAGTAGAAGTAGGTTATAGTATTCTGCTTTGATTTATATTGCATTATCCGGTTAACCTACCATTAGATTTTCTACATGGTTTCAGAGCTATATTTGTAGAGATTCTCTACATGGTATTAGAGTTGTGAACAGTATACTAAGAAGAGAATTCGAAGTTTGAAGTTCGGGGTTGCAGGTGCAAATCGAATTCATATCATACTTTAATATTGGCCAATGGCATTCTATGGCTTGATACTCAAGTATGCCTTGGAAGGTAGCTCGAATTACATAGCATGGAAAGATAGAATGGAGGCTATATTAGAAGACAATGGCTTGAAAGAATTCATTGATCAAGAAATCCCAAAGCCAAATTCAACTAATGCACAAGAGTTAGCTCAGTGGAAGAAGTGTGTGGTGAAGGCGAGACGGATCATCCTTGAGGGAGTTCAAGACCATATTGTCTCAAGTCTCCATGGGAAGGATACTCCATTTTCAATGTGGAAGACATTGAAGGACGTCTACCAGAACAGTAGCAACCAAAGGAAATTGGCACTCAAGGATAAGCTTCGAAGAATCAAGATGGAGAAGGGCGATACTATTTCGACATATCTGAACAAGCTCACCACCTACAAAGATGAGCTAGGTAGTGTGGGAATAATTAATGTCAATGATGATATGGTGAGCCTCACTCTCGTTGGCCTTCCAAAGAGTTGGAATAGCTACCAAGACTCTGTGAATGGAAGGGATAAACTACTAGATTGGGAATGACTGTGGTTGGATCTTATGCAGGAGGAGATAAGGAGGAGCACATGAGATGGTTCTTCATCCAAGAATGATGATGAAGAAAATTTGGCCTTAGCAAGTAAGGCAAGGAAAGGGAAGGGGAAAGCTTCCCATTTCAAATCGAATTCTTCTCATGGAGGTAAGAAGGGTGACATGTCTAAAGTAAGATGCTTTAATTGTCACAATATGGGACATTATGTGACTAATTTCCCATCGAAAAAGTCTAAGAAGGGATCCTTGGAAGGATTAGAAGGTGAGGCATTAGCCTCTCAATTCGAAATGGACTTTACCCTCATTGTATGCATGGTTTCATCGATGATGGTTTGTGTCTGGTATCTTGATAGTGGAGCCTCATTCCACATGACCGGTGATAAAAATTTATTCAATGCCTTGGAGGAGAAAGACCTCAAGATGCACATAGAAATGGGTGACGACAGAATGTATAGTGTTTCAAGAGTGGACACGGTTTCTTTTTAGAGGGAGAATGAAGCTCCTCTCACCTTGATAGATGTGATTTATGTGCCTGGACTGAAGAAGAACTTGGTATTAGTCACGATGTTGGAGGACAAAGGCTACGATGTTGTCTTCAGTAAAGGAAAGGCATTCCTAAGACACATAGACATGGGTCAGACCAAGAGGATAGGGATTCGGGTGAAGAATATCTATAAACTAGAGGTAGATGATTATGTAGCATTGAGTATGAAAGCAGAATTGGTGCAAAGCCATGTTGGCTTAGTGGGGCCTGACCCAAGTCTAGAAATGATTTAGCCAAGCAAATCCTGGTACTACTTTCCCTTTCGGCAACAGTCCGCGGAGCGCGGCCTGAGGTCTCACCCAAAGTAGTATGGGGAGGGTGCTAGAACCCGGTTTTCATACCTTGGGGATGTTTGATATGATGGAATTGGTACGTAGTCTAACCTTCGCACTTACTGTGCTACTTGCACCAGTGGGCACCACGCGCCTTGCGATACTATCTTCGTGCAGTTCTAGTCACAATGCGACCCATGTTATTTACTCAAGTATTCCTTAATTATGCATTGTTAGCTGATTACTTAGATTATTTTCATATATCAGCATTCATATAAGTATTTATTCAGTTGCTCACAGTAAATAGACAGAGTAAAAGTAATGCATAACCTCAAAATATTGATTCAAGAATAGATGCATAGAGTAAACTTCTCTTTATTAGCTTTCAATCCCAATTACAAATTCAATCCCACCCTACGCACTCAGCTACAGGGGTCCAAACACTCAGCTACGAACTCTATTAGGCCTCTACACACTTAGCTGTAGAGCCTCTTACTACTACTATGACCCAGTACACTTCAGATCCAACTCTAGCCTTGAACCATGCCTTTGCTATATTTTTTATCCTTCCTAACTTAACTAATTTTACAACTTAGAGCCTCGCTCTATCTATACAATCCCATGGTCCGTGGACCATGGGTAGGCTGACTTTACACTAATTTACAATACAATGTTTAGGGCGAACAACCCTATGACTCAATTGTACACTTCGCACTCCATGCCTGCAATTCACGGAGTTTTACAACATCTTTGACCAAAACTCGGGCTTTAAGCCCCAAAAACCTGTTGTGGGGGTGGATTCCATGCCCAAAAAGCCCCCAACACAATCATCGTGACTCGTCCTGAGTCACTCTGCTGGTGCGGCAATCTTGGTATGGAGCCCCTCCAACCATTCTTGCGCTTCTTGGAGGTCCGTGGCACACTAATTTGCAGTCTGCTAGACCTACTACATTCGTGCTTCCGAATCATCCACATCTGAATCTTGTCCTTTCTTTGGTACTAGCTTCTGGGTTGTGTTTTTATAGTCCCATGCCTTTGTCTGACTCCTTGGGTCGTGAAGACTGTGCATTGGCCAGTTAGTTAGATAGCAAACCCACCCATGTAAGGTTTTAGGCGACTGCCGTTAACTTTTCCTAGGAAAGGTTCTCCATTAAGTTTGACTAGCTAGATCGCACCTTTGTCTGTGACCTCTTTTACCACATATGGTCCCAACCAGTGTATCCTGAATTTTCCTGGGAATTTTTCAAACTTGTTGTCATACAGTAGCACTAAGTCATTTACCTTGAAGGTGTGCAACTTGATATGGTAGTCATGCCTGGCATTTTCGCGCTGCTTTTGTACCTGTTAATGAAATCTAGCGAAAAACGGTTCTTCCTCAAGTTCTTCTAGTTGCACGAGCCTTTCTTCTAGAGCTTCATGGTTCATCATTCCTGTGAGCACTACTATTCGTAGACTAGGTACGATGTATTCCATCGGCATGACAACTTTTGTACCATAGACCAACCGGAAGGGTGTCTGTCCCATCAATTTCTTGCACGTTGTCCCGTACGCCCATAACACCACAGGTACGTGTAGGTCCCAGTCATTTCATTGCATGTTACATACTTTGGTCGAAACAATCTCCAATATTTTGTTAAATGCCTTGATTGTTCCATTAGCTTGTGGGTGGTACGGTGTACTTTGCTGATGATACACCTAGAACTCCTCTATGAGCACGCTGATGGTTTCATTCAGGAAATGCATTCCATGGTCACTCATTAAGATTTTTGAACAACCAAATCGTGTCAACACGTTTTCAAACAAAAGCTTCGCAGCTGTAGCGGCTATGCATTCCATGGCCGCCTGCACTTCTGCCCATCGTGTCAGGTACTCCGTCGCGGTGATGATGTAGCACACCCCCATCCTTCCCTAAGGTTTGATCAGTCCCACAAATTCAATTGCCCATTTTTCGAATGAATGCAGTGTCATTTGTGGATTTAATGGCATCTTGTCCCTTCGTGATGGTTTCCCGGTCCTTTGACATATATCGCAGGCTTTACAATGTGCTTTTGTATCCTAGTGTAGGGTTGGCCCCCATAACTCTGTGCAAAGAATCTTTTGTGCGGTCGCGCATCCTACATAGTGTCCTCCTACAACGCCCCCATGTGCTTCTACAAGGATCTGACCTCGTTCAAATTCGTGTACGTATCTTTGTAATATCTCTTCATTACCCATCTTGTAGAGGTGCACCGCGATGACATAAAAGTCTGTCACACGCACCACCAATTCCTTCTTCTGTTGGATTGAGTATTACTTCATCGCAGTCCCTTTGGTTACAAAATGGATTATATCTTCAAAGTGGTTGTCCGTGACGTGTACTGCGAAGAGTTGTGCATCAGGTAGTCCCTCCTCCAATTTTTTTTGTTCCTCGCCCATCTCAATTCATGACAAGTGATCTGGTCCTGCGTTTAAGCGTCCCGGCTTGACTATGACCTCAAAATCATATTCTTGAAATAGTAAAATCCATCTACATATGTGCCCCCCCAACAAAGTCTTTTTCACCAGGTATTTCAAAGCAGAATGGTCGGTATACATCTTGAAATGTCCTCCAAGTAAATAGTGTCGGTATATTTGGAGCACGTACACCATTGCCAACCCCTCACGTTTAGTGGTAGAGTAGTTATTTTCTGCTTTGGACAATCTTCGACTTGCAAATTCTATTGCATGATCCACACCCTCTATGCCCTCCTGTGTGAGTATGGCTCCCAACGCGATACACGATGCATCAACATGTACATGAAATTCCACATCCCAATTCGGGAAGATCAAGATTGGTGCAGAGGCCAGTTTCCCCTTTAGGACATCCAAGATCTTCATGCAATCGTCATTCTAGCAATATGTAACATCGTTTTTCCATAGATTTTCCATCAGCGTAGTTATTTGGGCATAGCTTTTGATGAAGTTCCTATAGTATCCAGTGTTTCCCAAGGTAGCGCGTAGTTGTTTAACACTTCGCGGTGCTTCCAAATTCAGAATAACAACAATCTTCATAGGGTCCACCACCAGACCTTGTTTGCAGACCACATGTCCCACTAGGTTCCCAAAGGGAACAAGGAAGGTGCACTTCTTAAGGTTCAGCGCGATTTGGTGTCGGCGGCAAGTATCTAGCATCAAACATAAGCTTGCTACATGGTGTTTAAATAATCTAAAGACATTCCAATCATCCAGATAGATCTCCAAGAAATTGTGGATGTATTCCTTGAACACGGCCACCACGATGCGCGAAAATATAGTTGGCACATTCTTCAGCCCAAAGGGCATAACGGTGTACTGAAAGCAGCCCCATTCTATTGTGAATGTTGTTTTGCTCCAATCTTTCGGTGTGATCTTGATCTGATGGTACCCTGAGAAGCCATCTGTGAATGAGTGAGCTTCTTAACCACCAACATTCTCCAATATTTCATCTGTGAATGGTATCGGGAATGGATTGTGTACACTGGCATCATTAAGCTTCCTGAGGTCCATGCATATCCTTATTTCACCCTTCTGTTTTTTCTCCTGTACTGCCATAGGACTCACCTAATCAGATTCTTCCACTGGTTCAATAATCCTGGTACGAGCATTTTATCTAATTTGTCACAGACCTTTTCTTTGTACTTTGGGTTCAAGTGGTATGGTCACTACTTGACTAGCTTCACGTCAAGTTTCAGGGAGATCTTCATCATCCCTAAATCACCCACGACCCATTTCAAGTCCATAATTTTTGTTGGGAACAAGTCTTGGTATTCGCAAAGTAACTCAACAACTTTATCGAACATGGCATCATCCCAATAGTCCCCAAGCATTGCGTACTTTGGCTCTGCCTCTGTTCCAATGTTGACCTGTTTTGTCTTTAGCAACGCGATGATGTCAGGTTCTTCAAATGATGGTCCGTGAACCTCGCGAGGGCCTTCCATTTCTGAAATGCTAATGTTTCGTGGGTCCTCATCATCCTCTTCAACATTTACATTATAACACTCTAGTGCACTGCTTAATTGTGTTGCCCAGTCTGGCTAAAATACTCCCATTGGCTCCTATGGTATTTTGAATATAGTGGCTTTTACTGCTTGTAGTGCATCGTCAATAGTATCTGACCACGATCTTCGAATGTGAATGTTAGCAAAAATCCCTTGCGCAAGACATCCCATTCTCCCGTACCATGGCATAGTTCTATCTCAACATACCAATTCATGGGTAAGATGTCCACAGTATGGTAGAATAAATGCACCCATTCAGGCTCTGGTTCTTCCCTGTAGACCTTCGTCCATTTCGTGAGGTGCGTGCATGGATCAACTTATATGTCATATTTGTCTACTAGCCATAACTGTGGTTTTTTGAAATGTAGTCACATCATCCTTCTGCATCCATACCAATCTTCAAAAGTTCCTTGATGTGTACCCCACCATCATGCGGGTGTTGCACGCAGTGCCCACTTTAGTGCATCTAGCCGTTGTTGTTCTGGTACTGTACCTTCAAATTTTCTTAGAAATTCATCCACCACTGACAATCCATCATATGTTAGTAGCTCCCTGGCCTCTGTTGTTACGCAATGCAATGACCTGCTCATCATGTTGCAGTTTAGGATTATTACTTCGTGCAGCCAATTCTTCCATTGCTCTATCCCTTCATCTTAATCCAAAGTGCAGGAGCTTTCACACTCCCACGAAATCCTTCCATCTGTAGTTGGATTCACCCAATTCTCCCCTTGCGCAGTTATCTTGTAAATATAGTCAAGATCATCATCACTATCATCGTCACGCACTGGTTCAGTATATTGCGTTCCTTTGGCTGGGTCTAGTGGTACTACTACGCATAATGACTTTTTCTCAAAGATGATTTTGTGCTTCTTCAGATTTATGACTCCATTCATATCGGTAGCCCAGTTTATTCCTAGTGGTGTGGGATAGGGATTGCTATCATCGACAATCTCTATCACTTCAAAATCCACCTGCATGCTTGCACCTTCAATATCGACTGTCACCCCTTGCAATCTTCCCATGGGAAAAATCTTCTGTTGGTTTGCCATTCGGAACTGAATAGGGGATCATTGTAGCATGGGTTTTCCCATGCATTCCTAGGTCTACTTTGGTAGTACATTCCCCTCCAAACCCACATCTAGAATTACCTGATCCATTTCATATTCACCAATCTGCATAGTCAACCTCATCTCCCTTCCTGTGCACAATGCATGCTTTCCTAGTTTCCAGACCACACGTGGTTCTCCTAACCACGTGCACCTAGTGATAAGTTCCTATAGTCCTTTGACCGCCTTGTTGATGCACAACAGTTTCATGCATGTCTCCAGAAAGGTAGTGAGCATTGAAGGATCCATCCCTGGTTCTATTTTATCCTTAGTACCTATAGTGGAGGACTCCGTGAAGCTCTTCTTAGCTTCCATGAATGTTTCCTTTGCGCATTCTAAATCAAACTTGGGTTCCTTTGTAGGAGACTTTCAAACCCACACGCTTTCTTCTAGCTACTTCCCTTTATCATCTCCCGTTGTCACACCACTCCTGAGAATCATTTTTACATTTGGGTCTTCTTCGCGTAGCTCAAAAATCATCATTTGTATATTCTGAATCGGAGGAGGCTCGAATACCCCTTTTTCGTGCATCCTTGTGATCAATGTAGGACAGTCTATTGTATCATGATCAAACTGAGCACAATAAGGATAGGATATCCTCATCAAGTTGGTACAATTGCGGGCATCGTGCCCTGGCCCTCCGCAATTGTAACAAATTAATTGTCCGTGGCCCCTTCCTAGTCCCATCCCACCTCGTCCTTGACCGCGCCCCTGAAATCCAATGCATTCCATCCCCGCATTAGGGTCGAGGGCTCACATTTCAGTCTTTATCCTATAGGCAGGGGTCGCATCCATCATTAGCTCATAACTGCGGCAAGTGTGCTCATTGTGGCCTACTGACCTGCAGAAATTACAAAACAATTATTGGGGTGTTTGTGTATACTTCTGTAACAAATGAAAGTTATCCATCGTGTGTTTCCCTCCTATCTGACAGATCATGTAGCATAGAACATGTGCTGCGCTCACCCTGCCTATGCCTCTGGTCTCAATGTCATTGGCCCTCCTCCTACCAAGTATTTCGTGAACACTGGACAATGATCTTTGTCGTGGACCTAGCCTTTGCATTTTATGCACCATACTTCCTCATGTGCCTCTGGCCGTGGTGCCCTATCCTACTTCAAACTTTGCATTTCCAGGCACAGATTCTATAGTTGCACGTGGATTTGCTGGAATCCCAATCTAGGGTCTTGTATCGAGGTCTCATGTAATCTCATTGTCATTTCCAACACTTCGGCCTGGGTGGAAAGCTTCTGTTGTGATAGTGTCATCCGCAAGTGCGGTGTTAGAGATGCTACAAACCATGCGCGATGTTGTCCATCTATCAACATCATATTGGCTTCACGGATTGTACTCTTTAGCCATTGATCTAGATCCCAGGGAGTCTCGCCCAGGAGCATCACGATTTCTTTAAACTCGATGATTGATTTTGTTTCTTACGTTGGCCTCCTATATTCTTTGTTCAGCAGGACCTAGATCTCTGTTATCCCTACATTTGGGTGGTTGTTAGAGTGCTTGATATACCATGCTAGTGTGAAACCCTATAGTGTTCTCACCAATGTAGCCTTCTTAATATTGTTGTCCATGACACCTTGTGCTTCCCATACTACTCTTACCACGAACTCGAATTGGTCCGGATCTTGATTCCCTACCCCTATGAATACTGGTAGTTTGATCGCGCTCGCCATACTGAATTGTGGAGGTGGTGGAGGTGGAGTGGGTGGAGATGGAGGTGAGGGGGGCAAAATGGGTGGTGGTGTGGGTGGAGGTGGTAGCTACGGAATTCGTTGCCTTATCAAACTGACCGCGTTGCTCGGAGAAACCTTAGTGATCTATTCCTTTCTCTCTCATGAGGGTGAAATTAAGGGACTGTTTTCTAATTATTCGCTACTTTTGTAGATATTTCCGCTCTGTGTAGTCCCAAACATTAATGTATTCGCATAACCCTTTTTTCACACAATAGCATCTTAATCCAAGTATTCAAAGATTTAATATACTTACCTTGCGGTCCTTTGAGAAAATGTCGTTCTTCCTCACTATAGCTCACGGTCGTGTCTACCAAAAACTCAGTGATAAATCCTCCTATTATCTGGTTGAGCTAATAGTCCACAACTCATGTGATCTTATCTTCTAATGCTTCTAGTCTGTGCACTAATTCTGGAGTCCCCACTATTGGTTTGTCAAGCCTACACCTTCCTTGGCTATCGGCTAACTTTGCGATCCACTCATATAGTTCAGAAGGAAAGGATGCAAAGAAAATTTCATGGATTTTCGTATACACGTAGCGCTCCAACCATTGTTCCTTAGATACTTGTGGAGTTCTATTTTCTTGTGTCACAAACTCGTGAATCTTCTTGTCCAACCACTCTTCAATTTCCTTCTCTATTGGGTTCCATTGGCACGACATCAGACATATGCAGATCCTGATCCTGGCAACGAAACCATTTGTTGGCTTAGTGGGGCCTGACCCAGGTTCAAGAATGATTTAGCCAAGCAAATCCCAGTAACACTGGCCCTTTCGGCAACAGTCCGCAGAGCACGAACTAAGGTATCACTCAAAGTAGCATGGGAGGGTGCTAGAACCCGATTTCCATACCCTGGGGATGTCTGATATGATGGAATTGGTACGCGGTCCAACCTTCACACTTACTGTGCTACGCGCACCAGCGGGCACCCCACGCACTGCGATACTGCCTTGTGCAGTTCGAGTCGCAGTGCGACCTGTGTTATCTACCCAAGTCTTCCTTAATTATGCATTATTAGCTTATTACTTATATTATTTTCATATATCAACATTCATACAAGTAGTTATTCAATTGTGTGCAGTAAATAGACAAAGTAAAAGTAATTCATAACCTCAAAACACTGATTCAAGAATAGATTCACAAAGTAACCTTCTCTTTATTAGCTTTCAATCCAAATTATAGACTCGATCCCGCCTTGTGCACTCAACTGCAAACTCTACTAGGCCTCTGCACACTCAGCTGCAGAGCCTCTTACTACTACTACGACACAGTACACTTCAGATCCAAATCTAGCCTCAAACCATGCCTTTGCTATTTTTTCTATCCTTCCTAACTTAACTAACTTTACAACTTAGAGCCTCGCTCTATTTATACAATCCCATGGTCCGTGGACCATGGGTAGGCTAACTTTACACTAATTTACAATACAATGTTTAGGGCAGACAACCCTATGACTCAATTGTACACTTTGCACTCCACACCCGCAATTCGCAGAGTTTTACAACATCTTTGACCAAAACTTGGGCTTTGAGCCCCAAAAACTTATTGTGGGGGGGATTCCATGCCCAACAAGCCAAGACATTGGTGAGTTGTGGCACAGGAAGTTGGGCCATTTGCATCATGGGGCTTTGAATATAATGCAACAAATATCTACATGACTTCCCAAAGTAAAATTGAGCAATTTGACACATGCAAAGGTTGTACCTTGGGAAAGTACACAAAGTCTTCCTTTCATGATCGAGATAGTTGAGCAGAGGCTATGTTAGAGTGAGTTAATATTAATTTGTGTACCATTCTATATGGAATCCACAATGAAGCAAAGGTATTATGTGATTTTCATTGATGACTATTCTCGTAAATGTTGGATTTATTTCATGCAGAAGAAGGACCAAAATTTCACAAAGTTTTGTGAGTTCAAAGCTTTGGTCAAGAAAGAGTTAGGAAAGAATATCAAGGCCTTGAGAAGAAATAATGGTGGAGAATATGTCTCTCAGGAGTTTAAGGACTTTTTTGTAGCGGAAGGAATTAAATGAGAGTTGACGACACCTCATAACCCACAGCAAAATGGGGTGGCCGAGAGGAAGAACAAAACTATTGTAGGGCCAACATGGGCAATGTTGCATGACCAAGGCCTACCACTTCACTTGTGGGATAAGTTATGCAACACAATGGTCTATTTGTAGAATAGAAGCCCGCATCACATACTTGGGATGAAGACACCAAAGGAAGCTTTCTCTGGTAAGAGACCAGATGTGGGTCACTTGAGGATCTTTGGCTCATCGATATACTGCCATGTGACAAAGGATGCACGGAAGAAGCTTGAGCTGATAGAAGAGTTGGGGATATTTTTGGGGTACATTGATTCACCTCACAACTATCAAGTGTACTTGGCTACCAGTCGAAGGACAGTGGTTCACAGAGATATCAAGTTTGATGAGCAGAAGGCCATGCAAGTTTCCCTTGAGAAGGAGCTCCAGCTACAGGCTATAGAGAAACTGTTGGTTCCTAAGGAGGAGGTTCCTCAGACTGATGCGAAGAATCTGCATGCAAAGCTTCCAGGAGTGGAGACATCAACTCAAGCAGAGTCTTCTAGAGATGGATGAAAGTGCACAAGAGACGCTGATAAATTGTTGGAGGGTGCGAGAGAGAATGTGGGAGCACCATCTTCTCAATGCAGATAGAGGAGGTCACCTGAGAGGTACATTGGATACATGGCCCTTTTTTGGGAATGTGTTGAGATCGAGCCATCTTCCTTTGAGGAAGCAGTGCAACAGCCAATTTGGGTTGATGCTATAGTGGAGGAGTATGAGTCCATAGTTCATAACAGTGTTTGGGACATGGTTCCGAGACCGGAGAATAAGTCAATTTTGAGTTCCCGTTGGCTTTACAAGGTAAAGCAAGCTGTTGATGGTAGTGTGGAGAAGCATAAGGCAAGATTTATTGCCCGTGGCTTTTCACAAGTCGAAAGGATCATGTTGCTGCAGTATATTTCGACAGAGGAGCAAGATGCTGACATTTTGACAAAGGCACTGTCAAAGTGTATACTTGAGTTCCATAGAGACAGGATCGGGGTGGTAGATAATCCCTTTCTTGTTGAGAGGGAGTGTTGAAATATGGAAACAAGAATATTCCAATTTCATTTTTCCTTGAATTAAATTATGAATTAAAATCGACTTTAGTCTTAACAACTACTTGGAAATAATTAATTAATTTATTTTAAATTAATTAGTTGGAGAAATTCAAGTTAGAAGTATTTCTGAAGTCATGCAAGAGTTACCCCTTAAATTAAGGAGATAAGATTGAGTTATATTTGAGTTGTAATTAGTTAACTCAATTTACTGAGTCAAGTCTAGTTAAATCAGTTCCAAACTGTTTGAGGAACTAATAGTGATTTAACAGTCAGTTGATGCATGAATGAACTCAACTAGTGCTACTCCAGTTAACTAAAGATTCCCTCATTAGAAACTCATGCATGTCTATTATGAGAAATACCCAGTTGATATTAATGTTCAAGGACAATCTACTATCAGTTGCATGTGTTTTATCATGGAGACAAATCATGCATGCAGTCAAGGATTTAATCCTTGAGGAATGTTTTTGGCTTGTTGGGGCCTGACCCAGGTTCAGAGTTAATTAGCTAAACAAATCCTAGTACTACTAGACCATTCGACAATAGTCCTTGAAGCGTAGACTGATGTCCCACCCAAAGTAGTATAGAAGGGTGCTAGAACTAGGTTTCCGCACCCTGGAGATGTCTGATGAGGTCGACTGGTTCGTGGTTTGTCCCTGCGCACAGGTTGCTTTGTGCACTTTTCCGTGCCTTGTGGCCTGATACCATTCCATTGTGTAGCCCTAACCAGGGGATATGCCACACTCTGTGTTATTACCCAAGAACTTATTTATCCTTCAGCGTTAGTTAAGCATGTTTGCCTACTTAAATGTCTTAAGTTATACTTAACAATACAAAACATTCATACAGTTGCACGTAGTAAATAAACAGTATATTTACAAATTATATCTATCATTCATTAACCCAATAATAGATACACAAAATGATAACCAAACTTCTCCTTATTGATTTTCCACTACTAGGCCTCTGCACACTCAACTACAAAGCCTTCTCCTACACTACGACCCACAAACATACTTTACACTTCGACTCAATCACTTAGATTTCCTTCATTATTAGTTCATTATCTTTCACACTTAGAGCCTCGCTCTATTTATATAATCCCATGTTCCACGGACCATGCACAGGTCTATCCAACTGACATTACATTACAAAACTAGGGTGGACAACCCTATGACTCTGTCATACTTTTGCGGCCTGCGCCCGCAATTGGCAGAGCTTTTACAATAAGATTTGGTCAAAACTTGGGCTTTAAGCCCAAAAACATATCTTGGGGGAATTCCATGCCCAAAAGGCCCCCACCACAAACATCATGACTCGCCCTCGAGTCACTCTGTTGGCACGAAGATCTTTGCGTGGAGTCCCTCCAACTGTTCTCAAATTGCAACAAGGTCAGTAGCACACTAAGCTGCTGTTTGTTGGATCTGTTGCATATGTTGTTCCGAAACCTTTGTGTCAAGAGTGATTCTCTACATTAAGGCATGCATCCCTGCATGTGCGCAAGATTTATTTCAATTTCTGCCATGATGGTGAATGCCTCGTCGATCTAAGGTTGAACACGTGCATTCAGGACTACTTCCTTGTTTCGTGTCGCATCCACTTGCTCTTTCAGTGCTTTATCCTGTTGCATCCGCGTGAGCCTCTGAGTGAGGACCACCATGTACGCAGTTCCTTAGATAGTGTCATACTGTTGTTGGAGTTCTCGTGCCTTTGTCTCTAAATGCTAGATGTTGGGGTCCTCCTGCAAATTTGTGAGGACCTCAAGTGATACTTCCAACATACTAGTGCAGTCTCACACTACACTGCCAATCTCCTCCAATCCCACCGTGATAGCATTAGTGCACTATTCTTTGACTTCCGAGGGGTTGGACATTTGTGCCTTCAACCGTAGCTTGGTGATCTGAAGGTTCAGATCCAGCTGAACCTTTGTCATTTCTTCCCTTGCCTCGCAGACCCTGCTTCTAACTTGTGGATTTGCGCCTCTACTAGGATGGCCAGCTCTTAGACACTTTGGAAAGCATCGTCTATTACCTGTACCAGTTGTTGGTTCTACTACACCACTTCATTGCGCTACAAGCTTAGTTGTTCCAAATTGATTTTCTGCTCCCTAAGGACTTGCAATGTGTGGCTCTCCCTAGCACGTAGTTCTGTAGTTATGGCATCCTCCAAAACATATAAGGTCTCTCACGAAAGTGCAAACATATTGAGACCGAGACCTTTCAATGCGCTAACCGTAGGGCCATCGGCCTCATTTGATGTCACTAGTGCCCCTTCAGGCAGCACTATGGTATTCGACATCTGCGTGCGCAACATCTTCTCTGCTACTGTTGAGCCAACGGCGAGGCTGGTCGGAAGGGTACCAACCTTAGGAGGGCGTGCCTATAATTCCTACAACTATGCTCTAAGGGCCCCCAACATAATCTAGTTCTCCTGCATGAAATATTGGAGAGCCTCAGAGGTGACATCACGCACTGTCTAGCCGATGTCATGCAGATCACCCTTGGTTAGGGTTATCGGGTCAATAGACAACTTTGCTGCCTTGACCTTCTTACATGACCCTACCCACTTTGTTCAATGCTAGTGCTTTAGCTGTGTTGACGCAGTTCGTAGGTCCACGCCTCCCTCTTCTATCTCAGCTTCCTCTACTTCCTGCCACTATGAAGGTGTTGTTTGGCCCTCGCCTGCCTTCACAACTGCCTCCTGTGATGTTGCAGCTTTTTCCTTCTCAGTTTCTTTTCGTGAAGCATCCTGTGCTGCTCGTACTCCTGCTGCCGCTGCTTCCTTCCTTCACCTTTTGGCCAACTGTGCGATGCGCAACTTGGCCTCGTCTTTCTTTCTTTGCGTCACTTCCTTCTCGATCTCTACAATGTCTAGGGTGCACCACTCCAGTGGCCATGCCTCCAGTACATTGAAAATAACATTGTATGTGGCCACAAAGGGTATATTTGTCCACTGTTTAGTCGGATCCTTGCGCACTCTTATATAAATGTGATGCATGTCCTCTTTGAATTCTTTCTACAAAACTCTGCAGACTTTTGTAAACAGTGGGTGAAAACTGTGGCTTATGGTTGATCCCCATTCTGAGGTTCATCTCCATGAACACCTAGAACATTTTACTATCACAGATCCTCTTGGCATCCTTTGTGGCCCAAAGCAAAGCATACTGTGCGCCCTTTGGTAAATCCCTGTCAGTTATGGGGAATTGACTACCCTCTGGCAATTCCCAAGCCACGAGCACTATGGGTAGTAGAAGCCATGCATAGTGGAATGTTTTGCCCTGTTCCTGAGATTCGCGGAATTTTTCTAAAAACTCCTTGTACAAGAACTCAGACCAGTTAAACTAGGCCCCCTTCGCACACTGCTCGACTAGTGCTACCACCGACGTGAGTACTTTGTCCCCATGACACTTGCGCATAACCTTTCCTACTAGGATTTGGGTCGCCACGCATATGCTTTCTCCTTGATGCTAGAGATGGCGTAGCCCCTCTTCTTCTTTTCTAGCTTGTACCTTTTCTTCATGGCCTTTGCGATGGCCAAGTCACTGGCCTTCTCTTCCGAGATGTACACGAGGTCCTCTCCTTTGCATGGAATCCGGGACATGGTGAATCAAGTCTACTATGATGGGAATGGGCTCCTCCAGCCACAAACACCCATCATGCACTAGGCAAAGCAGTTGCCTGATGACGAAAATGGTTATTGGGGCGCGGTGGAAATGTGACACCCATAGTAGATTCAGTAGCCCAGCCTTTTCCATTCCGCACAACCACTTTCATGGTTCTAGCTCTGTAAACCCTACCGTGGTGTTCTGCTTGGGCTTCATAAGGTTTCTAGTCTCAAGGTGAGGGAACTCCTTATGGTTAGCGAGGTCCCAATCTTCGAATTTCGGGCTCAGCATGCATCCTAGGTGTGTGTCCTCAAACATAAGGTTGTTGGGAAGGAGTGAGGTCTGGAGAGAGCTCTTGGTCTCATCTAGGTCCTTGGGCACTTTAGCCTTCCCTTTTTGTGGGGGGACATAGGCGGGAAATTTTTTCGCGGGGTGCATAGGCTAATTGTCCTCCTCCATGCCTTCATCCTTGTCCTCGGTGATGATAAGATCCTCCAAATCTTCTTCTTCATTGGTTTCTATGGTTACGACTTTCGCCTTCTCCTCCATAAATAGCTTTGTGCACAATGGGTTCCATGGGGACACGCATACGGGAACCATTACTTGTTTTTCCTTCTTAGGTCTTGGCATGCACAGTGATTTTGGGATTTCTACAACAATCCCAACACCTTCTGGAACATCCCCCATAGTCAGGGCCTGTGCGTCCTCCTCGGTGGTTATCTCTATTATCTCCATAACATCCTTAATTGTTGCCATTGTATCTATGTATAAATATATCACTTGTGATCTTAAGGGCTCAATCAACAGTCGACACTCAACAATCAGGGCTCTGCTCAATAGCTCAATTCACAAATGACCAAGTGTTGTTTGTTGGGCAGTCCTTTGTAATTTATAGTGCATTTTGAATTTGAATTCGACCGTTCCCCCCAAATCCGTTTTATTAATACTCCCTTGGCAACATATTTTCCCAAATCTTGCCCATAAATCGTGTCTTAAATGCCTACCGCTCACTCCATTTGGCCTCAAGTCGAGCATCCCATCATGAATAGTGACTTCAACAGTCACTTTCTGGTCAACCCACGTGACAGCGCAACCCCCTATGCATGGTCGCAAACCTTGTGACTATTTTCTTCTGTGCGCAGCTCTCGTGCAGAATAGTTTATGGTCCCGCACTCCCTTTCAACTGCCCAGAGCACTAAGTCTGTCCTTCCTTCGGCTAGTTAGGTGGTCGCACCACACGTGAAAAGTTCCATCCTATCATCCATCATGTCTCTTGGAGAATCCCCATCTTGTATTGTTACAGTCATCATCGCACACTTTACCATTTGCAACACAGTACTCTGGTCAATATGCTTAGAAATGTGTGGTCCAAGCCAAGGCATCAGACGGATCAATTCATGGCAATAGGCCTTAAACCTATCATTGCAATTGTACACATCCGACCTTTCCACCCTAGTCTTTTGCCCAAGAAAATCTTCCTTTATCTCATCCTCTATCTTGTTGACTTTTGCATCCACCAGAGAACTTTTCTTCCTTATTCGTACCCTTTCTTCTTCAAGTTCTTGGAGTTGAAGATTTCCCTATTGGATTTCTACTTCCAAGGTTCCATGAACCGTCGTCTCTATCGATGTTTTCAGGTGAGGTCTAAGTTCCTCAAGTACTATCAGGCTTATTACCGTTGCTTCATACTCCAACCTTAGTGGTGCTTGCATGGCCAGGCTTTTCCACGTGGTCCTATAAGCCTAGAGAACCACTGGTATGTGCAGGTCCCAGTTAGTCTACTTCACATGGTGGACCTTGTTCAGCGCATTGTGTACTTTGCTAAACGCTTCTGTGTAGATATTCTTATGCACACTTTGTCTTTCCATACTTCGTGGTCCCAACCGTTTGTGCCATTGCCTTACCCATTCCTGCTTACTGATCATGTCTCCTATCGTGAGGATGGTAGGCCTTTGTGCAGGTTTCACACCATATGCCTATATCCTTCTGGATAGGTGGGTGCGCGGGTTGGTTCATCTGCCATACTTATCTTTCAATTGCACCTAAGGCTTCCCAAACTACATGAGCATCATCCTTCTGCATTCACACTAGTCCTCAAAACTTCTTTGGTGCATACCCCACCATCTTGTGGGCGTAGCGCACAGTACCCATTTCAGAGCATCGAAACACTATTGTTCTAGTACTTCTCTTTCAAATTTGTTCAGGAAGTCATCCACCTCGCTTAACCCATCATACATAGGCAGGTTTCTTACCTCTATTACTATGCAGTGCAATGACTATGTCATCATGTTACAATTGAGCGTGATTACCTCATCAGAATCTTATGTGCAGGAGCTTTCACGGTCCCAAGAGATTCAGCCATCTGTGTTTGGATTTACCCAATCTTGCTCCCACGCAATTATCTTGTAAATGCAGTCTAGATCGTCGTTGTTGTCACTATCGTGTACTGGTTCTGTGTAGCGCGAGCCTTCTACAAGGTCTAAAGGTACCACTACACAAAGTGACTTTTTCTCAAAAATCATCTTGCGCTTCTTTAGATTTATTACTCCATTCATGTCGGTGGCCCAATATATTCCCAATAACATGGGATAGGGATTGTTTTCATCCATAATATATATCACTTAGAAATCTACTAGTGCGCTCGCTCCTTCGATGTCTACTATGATTCCTTGCAATCTCCCCATAGGTAGGATCCTTTTCTAGTTCGCCATTTGCAGTTGGATAGGAGACCATTGCAGCGCAGGCTTGCCCATGCGCTCCCTTGTCTGCTTCAACAGGACGTTCGTATTCGATCCTAGGACCAGAATCCCTTGGTCCATCTCATATTCCCCATTCTACACGGTCAATCTCATCTCCCTTCCTGTTTGCATCGTGTGCTTCCTAAGCTTTCGAACTACGCCCGTTTCTCCTAGTGTGGTCCCAACACATCTAGTTATGAGTTCTTGCAGCCCCATTACAACCTTGTTATCGCATAGCAGCTTCATGCATGTCTCCAAGAACGTAGTGAGCATCGATGGATCCATTTCCAACTCCAGTCTGTCTTTACTTCCTGAAGTGGAGGCATCAGTGAAGCTACTCTTAGCTTCCATGAAGGTATCCTTAGCATGCTCCAAATCAAATTCTGGTTCCTTCGTTGGAGCCTTGTGAACCAAGTACTTTCTTCAGGTTGCTTACCTTTGTCATCCCCTATCGTAATACCACTTCGGATCACAATATTTACATTAGGGTCTTCCTTGCACGACTAAACCTCATCATTTGTAGGCTCTGTGTCGGGGGAGGTAGGAGTGCTCATTTATCATGCAACCTCACTATCAATGTTGGATAGTCCTCTGTCTCATGATCAAACTGTGTACACTATAAGCATGATGGTCTAGTTGGATTTGTACAATCACGGGCATGATGCCCCGGTCCTCCGCAATTGTAACATATCAACTGTCCGTGACCTTTTCTTGGCCCCATTCCACCTCGACCTCGTCTGCGCCCCTAAAATCCTGTGCGTTCCATTCCTGCATTTTGATCGAGGACCCGTGTTTCGGCCTGAACTCTATAGATAGGACTCTGATCCATCATTAGTTCATAACTTATACAAGTGTGCTCATCATGTCCTACTGAGCTACAGAAATTACAAAACAACTACTGGGAATTCTGTGTATACTTCTGTAATAGATGGTAGTTATCTGTAGCATGCTTCCCTCCTATTTGACAAATCGCACACCACATTGTAAGCACTGCATTTGGTCCTACTTATGCCTTCAGTCTCAATGGCATTGGTCCAGCTCCTGTGAGGTAATTCGCGAACACCAAGTAGTGGTCCTTTTCATTCCCCTGGCCCTTGAACTTTGCGCACCATACCTTGTCTCACTCTTATGGACAAGCCATCCTATCTTGTTTCAAAATTTGCATCTCAAGGAACAAGTTTTTCAACTGCACGTGAATCTACTGGAATCCTAGGCTAGTATCTTGTATCAGAGTCTCGTGCAATCTCATCGCGACCTCCAAAGCCTCAGCCTGAGTTGTTAGGCTTTGTTGCGACAATGCGTTTCGTAGATGTGGTGTTAATGAGGCTACAAACCATTTGTAGTGTTGCCCATCTGTTAAGCTCATGTTCGCTTCGCGAATTGTGCACTTCAGTATTTGATCCAACTCCCATGGGGTTTCGCCTAGTAGCATTGAGATTTCCTTGAATCCAATGACCCACTGTGCCTCTAACTTTGGCCTGCTAAATTCTTTGTTTAGTGCAACCTGGATAACCATTATTTCGGCATTCATATTGTCATTGAAATGGTTAATGTACCAAGTCAACGCGCAATCTTGCAGAGCACTGACGAATTTTTCCTTCCTTATATTGTCGTCTGTGACACCCTATGCTTCCCATACAACTTTTATCATGAACCAAAACTGGTTCGAATCTTCATTCCCTATGGTGGTGGCATAGGTGTTATAGCTGAAGTAGGGGGTGAAGATGGTGAAACTGGTGGTGGTGTGGGTGGGGGTGGTGTGTGCAGAATTCTCTGCTTTATCAGATTGATCACACTTCTAGGTGAAACCTTCGCGAGCTCCTCTTCACCTCCTCACGGAGGTGAAATCAAGGGGCTAGTTTTTAGTTTTGTGCTACCTTCGTCTCTATAGATGCTCCCACTTTGCGTAGCCCCAAACATCAATTTATTCGCATAACCCACTTTTCACACAGCAAAATTTTAATCCAAGTGTTCAAATATTTAACGTACTTACCTGGCGATCCCTTGAGGAAGCATCGTTCTACCTCGCTATAGCTGACTGAAGTATCTACTGCAAATTCAGTGATGAATCCTCATATGATTTGATCCAACCAATGATTGACAGTGTGCGCGATCTTATCTTCCAATGCTTCCAGTCTGCACACCAATTCTAGAGTCCACACAATAGGTTTGTTGAGTTTACACTTTCCATGGCTATCTGCTAGCTTCGCAATCCACTCGTACAACTCAGTAGGGAAGGATGCAAAGAAAATTTTGTGGATCTCTGTATACAAGTAGCAATCTAACCACTCTTCCTTTGATAGTCATGGATTCCTATTTTCCTGCGCTGCAAACTCGTGAACCTTTCTGTCCAACCACTCTTCAATTCCTCTTTTGGTCAGATTCCAGTGATACGACATCAGACATCTCTATGCAGATCCCAGTCCTGGCAATGGAACCATTTGTTGGCTTGTTGGGGCTTGACCCAGGTTCAGAGTTAATTAGCCAAACAAATCCCAGTACTACAGGCCCTTTTGGCAACAATCAGTGTAGCGCGGACTGAGGTCTCACCTGAAGTAGTATGGGAGGGTGCTAGAACTAGGTTTCCACACCCTAGAGATGTCTGATGAGTTCGACTGGTCCACGGTTGTCCTTGTGTGCAGGTTGCTTCATGTGCTTTCTATGCATCATGGCCTAATACCCTCCCCTTGTGCAGCCCTAACTAGGGGCTGTGCTGCGTTCTGCATTATTGCCTGAGAACTTATTTATCCTTCAGTGTTAGTTAAGAACCTTTGCCTACTTAAATGTCTTAAGTTATACTTAAGAATACAAAACATTCTTCCAAGTTTGCGTAGTAAATTATATCTATCATGCATTAACTCAAGAATAGATACACAGAATGATAACCAAACTTCTCTTTACTGATTTTCCACTGATTACAGATTCGACCTGCCCTGCGCACTCAGTTGTGGACTACTAGGCCTTTGCGCACTTAGCCGTAGAGACTTCTCCTACTCTACAACCCACAGACACACTTTACACTTCAACTCAATCACTTAGAATTCCTTATTCCTTGATTATTAGTTAGTTATCTTTTACACTTAGAGCCTCACTCTATTTATATAATCTTATGGTCCGCAGACCATGGGTAGGTCTATCCAGCCGACATTACATAACAAAACTAGAGCAGACAACCCTGTGACTCTATCATACTTTCGTGCCCCGTGCCCATAATTCACGGAGCTTTTACAAAAATATTTGGTCAAAACTTGGACTGTAAGCCCAAAAAAATGCCTTGGAGGGGATTCCATGCCCAACAATTGCGCAGTTTTGGAAGAGATCATCCACTTGGTAGAAGGAAAATCATCCACAAGGAACAACGCAAGGAAATAGGAGCTTGGAGGGCAGAGAGGAAGGTTGGAGAGAAGCCAAGATTGCTTGTGAGCATCTGTGAGGATTGTACTAAGAGCTAGCTAGCTGTGAGAGCTAAGGATTTATATAATTCCTATGTATTTCCACCCTATATGATAATACAATAGTGTGGGGTTTTTGGCTGAGGCTTTCCCCAAAGTATTTTCATGTGTATTGTGTGATTGATTCTTCTTCTTCTAGTTATATTGTTCAGCTCGATCTTTAAGCTTCCGTAAATTGATAGTAGAAGTAGATTATAATATTCTGCTTTGATTTATATTACATTATCGGGTTAACCTACCATCAAATTTTCTACACTTTCAATCTACTCCTTAATTCCAAATGAAGATAAACCTGTCATTCAACATACTATCTCCCCACAAGTTATTGATAAAAGTATTCCTTGGGCCTATTTTGAAGGCTCTACATAAGATATGTGTTGTGGGAGGGGATCCATATTATATCTTTCTGACATTCACCTCTTCAAAATGTAGATGGGATTGAGCATTGGGACAACTAGTTTTGTTGAACTGACCACCCTCAGACATCTTCTACAATTTTCATTAGAGAAACATTGTAGGATTTTGTAAATATTTGGGGACTCCAAAATCATCATAAATTGGTTCAACAACATATCTATCTTTCATGCATTCTCTCTGAGACACATATTGGATGATGAACTTCGTTTAAAGGCCAAATTTGATACCATTGATTTTCACCATATTTACAAAGAACACAATCAAGTTTCCGACCAGCTTTCCAAGCAGGTTGTGGTCAGGCCTCGGGGTACATGGCTGATTCTAGAGCAAATGGACAGGGAACATTACCAGTAATACCATAGGCCATATATTGACATTAGAGTATAGGGGTCTGAAGGGCCTGCGTTTTTTGGTTTATTTGATCTCTATCTTGTATATATCTTGACTAAACACTATGTTGGCTATATTTTGACATGTAAATATGCTATCATTATTAGCACCCTCTATGGGGGTTTTTTGTACTTGTATTTTTGAAGGGTGAGTCGCCCCAACCTACAACATATGCTTCCTTAAACATCTACAACATGTAATTTTGAAATATTAATGGAAATTATGATTTTTCCTTGGGGAAAAAATTAACAAGTGTGTTGTAATTCATTTTGTAACCATGGTATATGTTGACAACAATATATGCTACTTCCAATTGACTTTATTGAGAGTTATTGATGTTGTTCAACCTGTAATGATTGATTCGATGTTGTTCAATGGTTTGGGTGTGCGGCCTTCACACTCTTATGGAAACTGGTCAACATGTTAGATGTTGTCTGTCATAAATATTGATAATGCATCTGGTATAGTGCTATCATCTAGTTACTCTTATTTTCCATGATACGTAGAGTTGATTGACATGCTCATCTTACACCAAATATATAATCAACTTGATGGCTAACATGGGTTGGTTTATATCCCTTTAATTTGTTCAAAGATAATGGTAAGAATTATCTCATATTATAGAGTTTAGTTTTAAAGTTAATGATTATAAAATTTTAATGGAGTCATGAGAATTGTAAATTGCATATAAAAGATAATATTTTTATTTAAATTGTCAATGAAAAATTATATTGACTGATTTTGAAAATCAAATTTGTGTCCAAAAAAAAGTAATGAGTTACACGTGAGTCTCAAATGAAAGATGATTTCCTCCACCTTTATAATCTATTTCAATTTCTCGTTGGTAATATCAATGTTTATCCAACGTTAGTTGATTCCTAGTTTACAGTGTGAAGTAAAGCATAGCATAAGTTAGAGGTTAGTTTAGTCTACTAACAAAGTCAAGTTTAATGTTCTTCATGTAAATTTGAATTATAGACTCAACACATTGCAAGAGATAACAAGTGGTAGTATAGTATAGTAGAAGGAAGATTGTGGAATAATAGGGTATCTAGTGTAACTATCTATGATTGATAAAATAGATGAAGAATATTTCATTGTACAACAACTAAAATTATTGCAACATGAGCATTGATCATGAACAATTTGCAACGAATTAGTTAAGCAAAAAATGCATTAAAGAATGATGCACCAAATGACATGAACACACACAAAGAGATGAGCATATAAGAATATGACAAAAAAATGAATTGATTGAGCCCCTTGGTAGGAGAGGAGTAGAACAATACCTTATGTTGTGATGGAAAAAAATGAGTAGGTTGGTTGATGTTGTAGACCCTCATTTATCCCATATAAATAAATCCTAGGAGTGGAAAATTGTTGGAGAATTGGCCTCAACTATGTTTGGAAACGATCAACCAGATTGGAGAGGGAAATCCTAATGGTTCCTAGGTAGAGTGACAATGTGTAATGGTAGAGATAGCCTAAGGCCCCCTTTAAAGATAGCTAATGATTAACTAGTCAAAATATGTAATACATGGTCACTTGGAGGGTCATAAGTCATAATAAACCTTGTATACATGTTTCTTCCTATTCGACTAACAACTATTACAACTAAGTTATTTATATAGATTAGTATGTATACTTGATGCACATTAAGGATACTTTTTCAAGATTAGAGACCTAGGAAATTGTTGTACCTTCGATTATGAAAAACAAAGCATTGAGGTGGGGGGAGATGTTTAAATGCATCTTAAGATTATGTAAGAGTTATCATACTTTAATATAAGACATTAAGTAAATCTATGTAATAAGGGGAAAATGTATAAAGTAAATTTAACAAGTGATTAGTTTGGAAGCAAGCACAACTTCTCCAACAATACTTTTGTTGAGGTCTCAACAACTCCCCTTAATTTTTGGCAAAATTAAGGGCTTGCCATTTCATTTGGGAAAACATGACTTTCATTTGCATTTGATTTTCTCTTGATTGAATCAGGGGAATGATTCGATGGTTCCTTTTCATAGATGTTTGGTTTTCTTCACTTCTTATTATTGATTCATTTGTCTTATCTTTCATGTGATGGGAGTTTAAGTGATTTTATATTGTTAGAACAAAAATCATTAGCAAAATCCCACTCATGCATCTAGCTTAATGATTATGATTTTGGTGATGGGATTGTTGGGTCACATAAACTCGTGTCATTGCATAAGTAGTTATTGTGTCTTTTGAAGTATTTATGTTATTTGAATATTTGTCACTTGTATGTATGTTCAGATGAACTTATGTAATTTATTTCCATTTCTTGATTTGCTTGAATTAGATTATTGAATGACTTTTCAAGAATTTCAACAAGGCTTATTTTCAATGAATTAATAAATTAAATAAGCATTTTCATATATTGAAATAATTTAATTGAAATACATTAATAATAATTTATACTTTCCCTTAGAAAGATGTATATAAAACTATGAATAAAAGAAAATAGATTTGAATTTAAGAGAACACATTAGTTATATGAGCATTAAACTTAATTCTATTTTCTTAATTTGTATTTTTTGCAAGATGAAAGAAAATGATTAAGACCTATTTATTTTTAATTTAGTCCCTCTTGAGAAAATATACTTGAAGAATTAAGGGCATTGAATGGTTTTCAATTTCAGTGGAATATCAATTTTTTTTAGGGATTCTACTTTTGGTAAAAATAATCCTTGCAATTTTTATAAAAAAATTATTTTCACTAAACAACTAAAATATAATAAGGAAAAATAAGTTATAAGTTTATCTTTATATAAATTAATGATCCACGTGGAATCCTCATCACTTATATCATAGTGCAAGTTTTATTTTCTCCAATGAACGTTTCCTCTTCTTTTTATATATAAAAAAACATCATTGTAGTTGAAGCTACATGTTATGTCTCCATTAGTTTTTAAAAGCTAATTGTCTATAGACTTTTACGAGGAGATGATACAAATGGCAATTCTCCATGAACTTAGAGAAGTTGATGGCATACAAATTTAAAATATTTGGTCCATCAAAGTTAAGACAAACAAAAATCTAAAGAAATACCATTAACCACAAGCTTGTAGGAAAGATGCCAAGGACTTTGTTTTAGTTTAATTTCTTTTAATTTAATTAGTTTATTATATTTAATTTTATTATAATTTTACTGATCTTCCGCTACCTCATGATTAGGACTTTGTTTTTAGTTTAATTTATTTTGATTTAATTTATTTTAATTATTTAGTTTTTTATATTTTAATTTTACTATAATTTTAGTTTTTCTCTTTAATTTTTAATTTGCTTTAGTTTGTTATATTTTAATGTTACTATAATTTTAGTTTTACTTAGTTGCCTTCATGATTAAGACTTTGGACTTTGTTTTAATTTATTTCTTTTTACTTTATTATATTTTAATTTTACTATAATTTTAGTTTTGCTCAGCTACAGCTACCCCATGTTTCTTTTAATTTACTTAGTTTATTATATTTTAATTTTACTATAATTTTAGTTTTGCTCAGCTACCCGCACCCATGATTAGGACTTTGGAATTTGTTTTAATTTAATTTCTTTTAGTTTGTTAATTTTAATGTTTACTATAATTTTAATTTTACTCAATCTTTTAGTTTATTATATTTTAATGTTACTATAATTTTAAAATTATAGTTTTACTCAGCTACCTAATGATGGTATGATTGTATTGGGGTCATGTTTATTTTTACCCATTTCATCTTTAGTTGAATATTTATTGTTACATGCATTTTAGTTTTACTCAGTTTTTTAGTTTAGTTTATTATATTTTAATGTTACTATAATTTTAGTTTTACTCCTATGATTGTATTGGGGTTATGTTTATTTTTACCCATTTCATTTTTAGTTGAATATTTATTGTTACATGAATATGTTTATTTTTAAATAGTTTATTATATTTTAATGTTACTATAATTTTAGTTTTACTCCTATGATTGTATTGGGGTTATGTTTATTTTTACCCATTTCATTTTAGTTGAATATTTATTGTTACATGAATATGTTTATTTTTAAAGGGGTAAGATTTACTTTAATTTATGTGACTCTACATTCTATACTTTCCACAACTATTATACAAATTATAATTGGAAGTATAAAACTTTATAAATTCTTTGTATTTCCTTCCCACAATGCATGTGGGATAATGAATAAAAATTGTAAATCAAGGGTCAAGATTAACCTATGAATTAAATCAATAGCTATTGAGCAATCTTTTTCAATGACCATATATTGAGTTTTTGAAGGTCAAATTGAGCTAGAAATAGCTAGTTTAAAAGATAAGAGTATAAGGAATATGTTGGAAGGATAGGTTTTGTTAAATTGAAGTGGAAATGATTGAAAAAATTGAAACAAATAAATGAATGTCATGTATTTTATTTTTCATGTTTTGTTATTATTCTATTCATTTTTAATTTTCAGTTTGGTTTTATTAAATGTATAGGTAATGATTTGGAAATTCGAAAGAAATAGAAAAAAGTGAGAAGATAAAGGAAATGATCGGATAAACTAAAAAGAACCTTTAAATTATCAAACTAACAAATTCAAATAAAGAACCTTTAAATTATCAAACTAACAAATTCAATTTTTTTTATGCGACAAGATCCTCTAAATTATGAGTAGTTATGAAAATAAAATGGCAAAAAATCAATAGGAAAATAAGTAACATGAACAAGCAAATACATGATAAGATTGCATGAACAAGCAAATACATGATAAGATTGTATGTCAAGATTTATTTGCAAGAAAATATTCACAAAAGTTAATGGATTTTTATATTTAAAAATTAGTTTGAGAAAAATGAGAAGAATATATTTCTTGTTATTTCCTACTTTTTATTATTTATTCAACTCTTTTCAATGAGGAAGGGGTTTGAAATCATTGTACCCTAATTAAGATTGATATTTTTATTAAGAAGTCCAGTTTAACTTTTGAAGACCTACGAGTCATTTGGCAAATTTCTCTATGCATGTGGTATATGTGATATAATTTTTTTATATGCATCTTTGTTTTCCATTTTTGCAAGCTTTTATTCATTGAATTACTTCTTGTGATTGAGTATTGGAATGCATGTGTATTTTCTTTAAAACAATATATGCATATGTTTTATTGAGTTATCTAAATATTTTCGGATAGTTTTTAGTCTTTATATATATTAAACTTTTGAGATATGATATTCACCCTGTTAGTGGTAATACTTTCATATGCTTTTGAGATAGTTTCAATTTCTACAAACTAGACTAAGATAGCATGCAAATAAACTCCAATAAAGAAAAAACAAATGCCTTTTTTCAAGTGGTGAGTGAGCCCACATATCAGTCAAAAAGACTACTACCCAAACAATTGTATCTCTCTTATAAGCCTACATTTGGGTGGTCTTTTCCTTCTTACTATTCATCCAACAATCCCCATCAAAGACCAACAACTGGATATAATTAGGTAATAATTCTTATTAAATATTTAGAATAATTATATTAGATTAATTTTAGGTCATATATTTTCCATTTTTTATGCATTTTAATCATTTTCATATGTTATATTATTATAGACAATCGGGTCTGTATTTCGGTGAGTATCAATGTACCAAAAAATATGGGTCTAGTTAGGACCCTCATTAGGTGATATCTCCCTTGTTAGAGGTGGGATTTTTCTTCTTGTCAACACCTTTCAATGTATAAATACTCATGGAGAATGAACAATAAAGTGGTTGGATATCCTTCCCAAATAGTTATTTTCTTCCTTATTGAGTATGCATGTATTCTTGATGTTCCTAGAAAGATGTAGTCCCTAATCAAATGTGTGTTGAAGCCATTCTTTCAAGAAACACTAATCCTCATTAAGCTAGTGGGATGTATGAAATATTCATGTTTTCCTTCTAAATTACTATTCCTCGAGGATAGCTGAAAATCCTAGTCTATTTTCATGGATCAATTCTACTCCTCAAGGGATTTTCAATAGCTATGCTTTCTCAAATTTGAAGTTGTAGTGAGAAGTTATGGCTTACTAAAGTTCTTGTACATTTCCCACTAGTTGACATCATAATGCCTACATGAAACTCGAGTTTCTATGGCATGATAGGTGCCAGTTGATATGCCATTCCTCTAGGAAAGTTTTCTTCAGGCACTATTGGAAAATTGGTATCAAAGCATCAATTGAAAGAATTAGTTAAAGAATTGATGGGAAAAAATTATAAAGCACTAATAGATAAATTTTATCAAGTGTTGATGGAAAAAACATGGAAATTTTTTATGGAAGAGTTTTATCAACCACTAATGAATGAAACTTGGTAAGCACTAATGAATAAATTTTATGAAGTGTTGATGAACAAAATTGTTAATGTGAAATTTCTTGGAAGGTGAACCAAAAACACTTCAATTAAGTCAATAGGTGACAAGTGACCCTAACAACAATTTGATGGTTGCGTATGATCCATATCTGCAATAAAAATGGAAAACATATACAGTATAGAATAGAAAACAACAGTAAAGTTATCCAATGCAATAACCCAAATGGTAATACTTTAATTGAATAAATTCTTTATTGATAACACCTGGTGAAGGAGATCTACAATAAGGTTCTACAAATACCCCTCCATGGGATGGGTCCTTTGATGTCCTTGATGCTTCAATAATCGATCTTCTCTCTCAATATGTGAAAAACCCAAACAATATGAAGAACTCAAATGAGAGCTCAAAATAAAAGAGACGATAATGGTGACGATGATAATGATTATGGTGAACAATGAGTGGAAAACCCTCATATTTATAACAAAGTATTGAGTTAATCTCAAAATGGAGAATAATAAAATAATATTGACCAAATCAAGATCTAACTCCTTACAATACTTTATTATATTTATTGGAGAGGGAAAATATATTTAAAATGGTTAATATATTTATTTAGAAATAATTAACAAATAAAATTATTTATTCATTATTTCATGAGGATTAGGAATTGTGTGAAATTGAAATAATTATTAAATAGTGATCTAACAATTATTTCAATAATGAAAATAAGGAATAATAAATAAATAGTGAGTTATTTATTTATTCCCAAGGGATTTAGTCAAATGTGACATGGAATAATTATTTAAACAATGATTTAATAATTATTCCTAGAGAAAAATAAATAAATAATGATTTATCTAATTATTCTCATGGGGTTTTTATTTAAATAGGAAAATAATTTAATAAAAGTGGTTTACTAAACTATTTTCCATAGCAAAAGTGATTTTACCATGGTAAAATTAATCCTACATGGTGTATTTCGACCCACCTAGTTAGAAATGGCTAGGTGATCATTTTTAGTGATAATAGATTCCCCCCCAAAATATGAGTGTTAGGAGAAAATCATATGATCGAAATATGTTGTAGGTTAAACTTCCACAAGACACCAAAGGAGAGTCAAAGAGAGAGAGAACGAACTGAAGCAATGTAAGGATGTACAAGTAATGGAGGGGGGGAGACCAACTAAACAGATGGAAGTCTCCTTTTATGTGGGAGTACATGATCTCAAATGAGGCAGGGGAGGCATACCCATACCCGCCGAGATAACTACGTACAAAGAATAATGATGAGCCTAACAATGTGGGATTGAGCTACAAAGTATATGATACATGATACACTGGCATTAATGAGCTAGAAAATAATACAATGGATCCCATATACATAATGCACATGGAAAAACATAAGCTAGGCCTGAATACAATAACATTTGATTACATGAGACATAATACTCCTCAAGCTGACATGGTGAGGGGGGATCAAAACCAAAGAATCCCTGCTAAACAGGAAAGGGCTCTAAAGATCTGAATGGATCATCTGAAGAAGAAATGTGTGTTGTGGGCGCTGCAAGCAGTGGAAATCGAACCCATCATATTTGCAGAACTACATCTGAGGCTGGATAAACATCTATGGTCATTCATGCATGTGGGGGGCTACTAGAAGGACAACCACCTCATGAGGTCTTGAACATCTCACACATACTTGGGAATCACTGGGACAATCATCTGGATCACTAAACCGTTAAGTGTATGAATCTTAATTGTGTGATAAGGATCTGGTGTTGAGCACATGAGAAACAACCAACTCAAAGGGAAATGATGATTCCCTTTTCTTGATCCAAGGCACTAAACAAAGATGGAAGTTGCAACAAAGGTTCACCACCCTCTAGACCACTCTTCTGGAATAAATGTGTTGAGGTCGATAGTAGAGGGCCCAAGAGAGTTAAAGCAAAAAGAAATCCTTAACAAAGGCACGAGGAATCATAATAGAGTGACTTATGGACTGATACCAGGGATGATGATGAAGGGAAACAATATGGGTGGTGGACGGATGACTTCCCTTATCAGAGCATAATAAGGATGGTTGACCTGGTAGTGACTGACTCGATTATGGAGGGGAGGGTCAATTACTCAAATGGGGGTTCAACAAAGACGAAGAAAAAGTGCTGGAGGCCAAATATGGATAAAAGGGGAGGGATGCAACACAAATATGTATGGAACATTGTAATTGAACTCGATGGGACTCAGAATAGACTCCATAGATACAAGGGTGACTCATATTGGATGCTCTGAACAAGGGTGACTCGATGACACTACCATGGGGAGGAAGCCCCGGAAGGGACCATCAAAACATGAGTTAATTATGGTTACTCATGAAAAAAATTGACATGTGAACCAACCAGTGAAAAGGTAAAGTGGTATCAGATTATGTGTGGCTCAAATGAATAAATTTGGTTTTAATAAGCGACAAAGTGAGACCTCATGGAAAAAATGGCTTCCTAATGAAGTGTCAAATTAACAAAAACAAAGAGACACCCATTATAGAACTTGGTGAGAGATTCCCAATGGTACTGGCGGTTTGTTAAATGAAGCTACAGTTTGGTCACAATGAGTGACAGAAAAAAGTAGGGTTTTTCCTATAAGAGGGCTTTTTGCCCCCAAATCCAATTCATTTTGATAGTGAACCGTGGAGAATTTGGAGAGGATGGGAAGACCGTAAATCTTGTGGAGATCGTAGTGGAAAAAATGACTTTTGGAATCAATATCTACGAATTTTAGGTAGGTGACCCTAATTTTCTAAAATGTTTCTTGGAAGAATGGTTTTTGATGAAGAATCAAGGTAAGAAAGAAATGCAGGAATGACTAACAGAGAAGGTATAGGATCATCCCCACCCACCAAGTGAAACATAAGGATCAGGTGGTAAGTGTGGCATCACATAAAGTAGAATATATGGTAACAAGAATTGATGATATGTATATGGTTTGTCAGAGAGGCTGGAAGGAAAAACTATCCAAGGAAGGAAAGGATAACCGACCATACCTAGATCATTGGGGTCTAGGCCAAAACGTATGTTAATAAAGTGAGAATGTGGTTAGGGGCCATCATGCCCCCAAGCATGGGATAATTCCCCCAACATATGTGATGAAGGGGACTCATCTGGTACGCAAAGGTGAGAATTGTAGGTTTTAACCCCATACAAAAATTACCTGCATACAAATTCTAAAACATAGAAAATAAACAATGCGAGAACATAACACATAAAACACATATACATAGAGACATTCCCCTGGATCCCAAAACCAGGACTACCATCTTGAATTTTCATTATATTCCTTTCAATTTTATAATACACATTTATACATGCCAAAGCATCCAATACCATGGACCGAAAACCATTGCATCCAAAAACATGTGCAAAAATCATGCACAAAACCATAGGTGGGTCCACCTAACCTAACATAGGGTCCAAAACCAAAATTTTCCGGGGCGCTGCCCTGAACCCCATAAAGTGGGGTTACAGGTATGCCTTAAACCCCCTATGACCCCCCCTCGCTAGACAGTCAGCGCAATGAAGGGGGACTCCGTCCCCCCTCTAACCCCCCAGTTAACTACGTGGGCTAGTCATGGAAAAAATATAACACAAACCAACATTCTCCCACTTGTTGTTTTCTTTCCATAGGGGGCCACAAGAGAGCTTAGTCATTTTTACAGCCCTAAAATGCCCATTGTCTCTCTACACCAGGAGAACTTCTCAGAGCTCACAGATTTTGTCAATGCATCTATAATATTCTTCAAAGTGTCCACCTTTACCAGCAACACCTTTTTGTCTTCTATCATATCCCTCACAAAGTGATACTGAACATCAATGTGCTTTGTCTTTGAATCATATGCGGGGTTCTTTGCCAAGAAAATTGCACTTTGGCTATCACAGTCTATATTTATAGCTCCCTGTACGAACCCCATACTTGAACACAATCTCTGCAACCAAACTGCTTCCTTGCTTGCATGAGTGGCTACCATGTATTCTTCTCACACCCAGATTTTGTGGCTCTTCATCTTCTAATTCCTCCTTTGTTGTAAAGTCTGATTCTTCCTCCTTAAGCTCAAACTCTATCTTCTCAAGTTATAGAGCTTTTTCCACAGGAACAGTTTATTCACAGGAGACTTAGATTAGTACAAAGTCCCTAACTTGTCCCACAAAGCCTTCACCATAGCTTCCCCTGATACATTCAACAATACTAAATTTGAGACACATAATCGTATTGTGCTCTTTGCCTTCCGATCCAACTTATTCCATTCCTCATCGGACACTCTCGTTGGTTTAGTACCTGGATCTACCGCGATCCATTGATCTTTATCCACCAACAGATCATCCATCTTAAGTTTCCATAACTCAAAACTCTGACCATTAAATTTCTTGATCTCTATCTTTCCACTGCTCGCCATCTTCTTTCACCACCAAAATTGATCTCACAGATATCCCACTGAACAAGGTCTACCACAAGCCTGAGCGAAACCCCTCAGCAACAAAGGCGTCCCCTTGAAGTCGAAACTGCCCTGATACCAAATGTAAGTTTTAACCTCATACAAAAATTACCTACATATGAATTCTAAAACACAGAAAATAAATAATGTGAGAGCATAAGACATAAAACACATATACATAGAGATTTTCCCTTGGATCCCAAAATCAGGACTACCAACTTGATTTTTCATTATATTCCTTTCAATGTTATAATACACATTTATACATGCCGAAGCATCTAATAACATGGACCGAAAAACCATCATGTCCAATACCATGACCAAAAATCATTGCATCCAAAACATGTGCGAAAATCATGCACAAAACCATAGGTGGGTCCGCCCAACCTAACATAGGGTTCAAAACCAAAATTTTCTAAGGTGCTGCCCCAAACCCCATAAATTGGGGTTACGGGTACGCCTCAAACCCTCTGTGACCCCCACCCTTGCCACTACATAATCGGCGCAATGAAGGGGGGCTCTGCCCCCCCTCTAACCCCCCGATTGACTATGTGGGCTAGTCGTGGAAAGAATATAACACAACCCAACAGGAATGATGCCCCTAACAGGATGAGTTAATGGATTGTCACTATGTACCAGTGAAGTCACCATTTTTTAGTGTGAAATTTCTTGGAAGGTGAACCAAAAACACTTCACTTAAGTCACTAGGTGAAAAATGACCGTAACAACAATTTGATGGGTGCGTACAATTTAGATCTGCAATAAAAATGGAAAACATATACAATCCAAAATAACAAACAACAATAAAGATATCCAATGCAATAACCCAATGGAAAAAATTTATTTGAATAAATTTTTTATTGATAACACCTGGTGAAGGAGATCTACAAAAGGGTTTTGTAAATCGCCCTTCATGGGATGGTTCCTTTGATGTGTTTGATGCTTCAGTAATTGATCTTCTCTCTCAATATGTGAAAAACCAAAACAATGTGAAGAACTCAAATGGGAGCTCAAAATAAAAGAGATGATAATGGTGACAATGATAATGATCATGGGGAAGAATGAATGGAAATTCCTCCTATTTTTAACAAAGTATTGAGTTAATCTCGAAAATGGAGAATAATAAAATAACATTGACCAAATCAAGATCCAACTGCTTTGAATACTTTATTATATTTATTGGAGACATAAAAGATATTTAAAATGGTTAAATATCTCTATTTAGAAATAATTAATTATTAAAATGATTTATTAAATATTTCGCGAGGATTAAGAATGGTGTGAAATTGAAATAATTATTAAATAGTCATTTAACAATTATTCCAATAATGGAAATAAGGAATAATAAATAGATATTGATTTACTTAATTATTCCTAGGGGATTTAGTCAAACGTAACAAGGAATAATGATTTAAACCATGATTTCATAATTATTCATAGAGAAAATTAAATAAATAATGATTTATCTAATTATTCTCATGGGTTTTTTATTTAAAATAGAAAATAATTTAATAAAATTCGTTTACTAAATTATTTTCCATAGCGAAGGTGATTTTACTATGGTAAAATTAATCCTACATGGTGTATTTCAATCTCCCTAGTTAGAACTGGCTCGGTGATCATTTTTTTATGATAACAAAAATTGGTTGAGAACCAATGAAAAAATTGGTTGATAATCATAGAATAAGTTAAGTTTATTACTAACATGGGTAAAAGTTGGAGGGTATTGATTGGACAAGCTAATCTCATTATTGATGAGATAAATTTCTCCGATCGGTGGTGTTAAGTATGACCTAGACACCAAACTCATTACTGGTCTAAGTAGATATTATATGAGTGAGTTTCATGTCATCAACAGGGGAAATCTCTTTACATTGTTAAGAAAAAGAGGGTTTAAGATGTCAATTGAAGATTTATCTAAAGTACCATTTTCAAAATGAAAATTTCGTAGTGAGATCAAAGTTCAAGAAATTGATTCAATATTTCCATTGTTACATATTTAAGAGATAAATGTTAATCACCTTAATTAGTTACTCGTTTGAAAATTAATGAGGATTTTAGCACAACTCAAGCATTATTCCTATGTTAATAGTTTCCATTGGGTGTAAATCTCATTTAAACAAACTTTATGGAAATCCTTAGTAGCAACTTCTAGGTTTATTAAAATATGAAACCATCTTAGTAAGAGAATTATAGCTTGGCTTGATGGTACCTTTCTCTTAGGGTCATATCATATATGTTCAACCCCATATATGCCTCAATTAGGGTCATATCATTCTCCATATAAGTTTGGACTTAATTATGATTTATCTATAGCATATATATATTGAATGAGATAGAAATAAAATAAAAATAAATGAAGCTCTAACTTCGATAGAGATAAGATTGGAAATTATATAATTTATTAATCTAAATATATATCTATATATATATATTATATATATATATATATCCTAACTCTTGATTTTATTTATCTCCTTTCTTTGGTTTTTGTACATGAATAAATTGACCTTTTAAATGCGAACAATTTCTCCCTTCAAGGAAATTCCCATTCCCATAATTCTGAGATCTAGCCTATGCCTTCTAAAGCTTTTAGATAGCTCCCATAAACTATGTACATTTTTTATTTGATTTTCAAAAAAATTATATAAACATTATGGAATTAGGTTTTTAAATTTTATTTTATACAATATTTTTAGAAATGTTCAAAATTTAACTAGCTTTTACAATAAAGTATTTTTACTTTATGTAAATTTAAATTTACACATTTGAATTGTTTCTTTACATCAACTTTATATATATATATATATATATATATTCCTATTATAATAATTTAATTAAAATTTTTATTAAAATAGTGTAATTAATGTAAATAAATAAGAATTAATAAATTGCTTGTAACAATATTTATTTAACAACTTATATTTGTTTACAGATTAAGTATTTCCCAAATATTTCCAAAACTAAAATTATTCCTTACAACCAACCAGAACTTATACAACTAATTATAAAGAACTTGGATTTCCTAATCCTCCACGATTTCATCTCTAACAACCACGAATATTGATCCGTATTTAATTCAACTAAAATTCAATTCAAGGTTTTCAAACTCTATTCCAACTATAATCTCCATTTTCATTCCCTCCTCTTCATTTCCTCAACAATAATCCATCCACCTTCTCTTATCCCAAAGTTTCCCATCTATTCTCCTCTTTTCCCGCCTCACAAGAAAAGTCCTAAGTAGATAAAATATTAAAATGTTTCCCAAACCACCCACATTAATAATATTAACATAAAATTAAATCAATATTTTAACTTTTGTGTGATTATGAAATCGTAAGTGTGAGTCAATGAAATTAGATTATTTCTCAAATTAAATTTCCTCTTTTGATAAAATATAACAATTTGTTCTTTATGAAAAATAATAAATTTGAATGAAGGTTAAATCATAATAAACTCACGTTGCATCAACCATTAATAATATTATTTTAATGATATTAGTGTACTCTATATATATATACACACACCTAGCATAAGATAGTGCTAACGATAACAATCATCGCCTATAATGCATACTTTCTTTGTGTCGTCATCCAAGTATCCAAGGTTGTATTCCTTTAATCATAAATATTACTAAGTCAAAATATCCCAATATGAATTTTACGTCATAGTAACCTTACGTGAACCTAAGGGTTATGGTCCAGTTATACAAATCGGAAGCATTTACATTGGTGAGTTTTAAACAAAACCTGATCAATCACCAAACAACGATATAACACATAATTCACCAATGAACGTCGGTCCCACTTCAAATGCACAAGACCGGACCCCAAATAAAATAAACTAGCATCCATAAACTTCTCGGTTCCGACTTTCCAAGAAATCTTATCGGATTAATTCTCTCGTGTTGATCTCATCATTAATCTGACAGTTGATGGTTCACTCGATTAACGAAACTAATCGTTGATCCTCCACCATTTGATTAAGGCACGCTTGATCCAACAGTCAGTAGTGATATTGCACGTACCACTTGCACGACGTTTAACCGCCCTTACAGAGCCGATAAGGATTATAAATCCTTAATATATAAATGTTCATGTCTATTCTGAGATTAATGTCCAATCACTTTATGACCCGATGTCCATTGGATATACGAGGTCATCAAATCTACGACCTGCGGGTCTTCAACTAGCACACAGATTACCAAGTAGCTTAACCTCGCAATTAACTGTGTCGTAAGTGTTTGAAAATGACATCGATGGCTAGGATTTAATGCGGGTCTTTAGCCACGACCAAGATATCTGTACACTCCTAACCTCCATAGTTACTGATCACCCAGTTCCATCACCAACTCACCATTCCACTGTTCAAGATTTTGCTTACTCTGAAATCCAATTAATCGCAATTTCACTTCATCATGGTTCCACTCTTCCACCAAACTTGGCACTTCCACTAAATTTCCTTCTCACCTCTAGATTAATTTGTTACAAAGTTCAACTCTGCCAACTCCTTTCTTCACTTAGAAACAGTGTGCCAAGACTTCTCTAATTTCTTTACTCTACCTTGCCAATATACCTGATTATCTGACATTTGACAATGCATATGGATCTTTGAATCCACTCCGCTTTTAGTTTTCGAACTCCTTCAAACGAGATTACACTGATCTCGAATAACCCTTCCTATAGAATCAAGTTCACATTACTTCCTATAGAATCGACTCTCCACCATTATCACTATTGCATACACATTCATTTATATTTCAAATCTCTCACATCCACTGTTACAGAACCATATTCAAGCATAGTCATAAGTGTTGTGATATATACACAGAGTCATTATGGGATTTCCTCCTTATTCACAAATACATGGACAAATCCTTCAGATAACCATACATATGGACAGATCATATATGGACCCTCAACCAATATTAACTCAGAGGATATGAAACTTCTGTTTGATAGTTAATATATATATATATATATATATATATATAAACTCAATGGCTTGATTTACACTTAGTTGTCCTTTCTCATTTCAATGCACGTAGGCTCACAATCCAACCCTCCTGTCTACTAACTCTCTCACTAACTCTCTCTTTTAAGCCTTCGAGGCTTACAAATTATACACAAAAGGATTCCGTTAACCAATTTTGGTTCATATCCTTAATAATTCCACCTGAATACTAAATATCCTAATCTAACCCCTAAAATCATGAAACTAACTCCTAGTTCCTCTATCTCACACACTATTCTTGAAATATCTCTTAACAAGAAGATTTCATTACAATATCCTCACTATTATACAACCCTCATAAAAACATTGGAAAATAAATAATTAATCACTCTTTAGGGAATCAGGTCCCTTGAAACACAAGACCCTATGCTTACTAAAATGAAATGGTTTTTCTGAGTAGGATGCTATTCTGAGTAGGATGCTCCTACATCAGACTCCCTAGGTAAGAAAATTTATGACCTCCTGGTCATAAGTCTGGATAACTTATTCCTCCTTGTAGGTTTTAACCCCGTACAGAAATTACCTGCATACAAATTCTAAAACATAGAAAAATAAACAATGTGAGAGCATAACACATAAAACACATATACACAGAGATTTCCCCATTGGATCTCAAAACTGGGACTACTAGCTTGATTTTTCATTATGTTCCTTTCAATGTTACAATACATATTTATACATGCTGAAGCATCCAATACCATGGACTGAAAACCATCGCGTCCAATACCATGGACTGAAAACCATCGCATCCAATACCATGGACCGAAACCATCGCGTCCAAAAAACATGTGCGAAAATAATGCACAAAACCATAGGTGGGTCCACCCAACCTAACATAGGGTCCAAAACCAAAATTTTCTGGGGCACTGCCCCAGACCCCATAATGTGGGGTTACGGGTGCCCTTCAAACCCCCTATTAACTATGTGGAAAGAATATAAGACAACCCAACACTCCTGGATCCCAAACTTTATTTTGTAATCTATCTTTGCTTGTTAGTGGTTCTATTACTACTATTGTCTATTGCTGTTCTCCAGGTCTCCATACCTTATGCTGCAATGCTCCACTTGTCATGCTTTCATAGTCTACTGCTATCTTCCTCTTGTTGTTGCTTCCTTTCTTTCTTGCTATTGTCTTCTTCTGAGACACTTTCATCATTAACCTTCTTACCATATCAATTTCTTTGTCCAGTATATCCTCTGTTTGTTGATTGGCTTCAACTCTTAATCGCTGAATTTTCATTTTTTACTACCACCCTTACATCCTTACTCTCTTGTTCACTATTATCTTGCTCCTTTTCATCTGCTGCCATATTGTCCTTCAAGACAATTTTCTACTTTTGTTTATTATACCTATCAACTTCTTCTTTACTATCATTTATGAAAATTTCTTTGTCATCTTACATCAACAATTTACTCTGGATATTTATCCTCTGTTCTTCTAGTTTTCTCCTTTGAAGGTCTAACTCTCTATATAACTGAATGATTTTACTTGGAGTAAAATTTGGAAATTTTACGCAATCTCTCATTTATTCATTTGCTATTGACCATTCATCAGATGGTCCTTCTTCCTTTGCTAAATCTTCCTTAACATCTTTCAGTAGATGTTCTTTCTCTTCTTCTTTCATTTGGTTGTCCACCTGTGTCAAATATGTTCCAGTTTCTGCAACAAAATCTACAATCATAAGACAATTATCAAAATAAAAAATATAAGGCCTTTGTGCCTTTTCTTCCTCTGGCAACCTTTCAGTATGTTTCTCTGGTATTTCCTTTTACTCCTCTATGAGCACATTAGTATGTTGATTCAAACTCAAAGAATTCTTGAGACTATCAGCAAGTCTCTTTTCCACACCATCGGTTTTAATGATGCCTTTCTGCACTTGTTCACTATAGTGAACTGTTTCTTCTCCAGTCTCATTGACATACTCTGATTCAAAACTTTCATTTTCTAGAAGGTATTCTTCCATGTTTTTGATAGCTTTAAAAGACTGCTTATCTTTTTCCAAACTTGCAACCATACACAAATTATCAGTTTTAAAAACACAAGACCTTATGGTCTCATTTGATGCTTTAGCCATCAAGTCTTCTGGCTACTTTGAATAATTCATATGATTCAACTCCTCTGTCTCTTCATTACTTTCAAAAAGTAATAGTTCATGTTCTGGTTCACATACCAAAACTTCAACACTTTCTCCAGCATTTTCCTTTTGGTGTAGTTCAACTCCTTTGAGCTTCTTTGTCTTCAATTTGACATCTATAATTTGTTCAAGCTCCCTCAGCTCCTTTATTAATTGCATATTTTCTAGTTGATTCCTCTTCTCTTGTAGCCTCTTCCACTTTACTTTATTTCTCATGACATAACCATATTTCTGGTCCTTCTCATTTCTGTGCAACATCTCCATTAATACTTCAAGTTGAACTGCTATCTCGGCCATTTATTTATCATATTTTTCGTCACTCATTCTCATGCCATTTTCCTTGGCATCTCTCTTCTTTTGTCCTCTGTTGTGATCTCTTTCACAACCTCTACTATGACTATCACTAGTCATCATCCTTTCCATCTCTATGAGTTCCTTACTCACTTCACTATGAGTTGTGCAAGCCTCTGCAACAACAAGTCTTCCTTGCTACCACTTACTTCACCAAGCTCTCCTCTGGACTTGGTCTTTTGGCAAGTACTTGGTCCTCTGTCTGGAACCTCTTTTGAACACTTCTCTCTACTACTTCTAGGCTTCAACTCATCTGCACTTCTAAGAACACAACTATCCTCTCATAATGAAATACTTGGTTCTGACCACCTCTTCTTTCACTTAAAAACTCTTACTAGCTTCCTTCATTCCCTAGCAATTTTACCCACATTCTCTATGGAATTTCCCTTATGATCTTCTTGTGAGTTGCAACAATACATCTGTAGTAACAAGTCTCCTTCTTGCTACATATGCCTCACTAAGCTTCTCTCCTCTGAGCTCAATCTGTTAGCATTTCTATGGTTCTTTCCTCTGGAACCAATTGAGCACTCCTTGCTTCTAGGTTGCTGAAATCTTCTCACCCTCTTATGCTGCTACCTGTGAATCAATATAAAATTCAAAAACTATCCAATCTTCAAATCAAATTAAAATAAAAACATATCATCTCATCTTCAAGATATCTTTCTGATCTTTTCCCCCCATTCACCTCCACTTTGAATGGACTGTTCTTTTATCTAGCCTTCAACTGTATCTTCAAACTCTGCCACTCTTCAAGAACTTGCAAAAGTCCCTCTTACAGTTTAACTACTGTAATCCTGCTCCAAAATTTCACTCATTCAATTTCTGCTAATCTTTAAACAAACTTTCATACCATCGCCTATCTTCAGGATCTCACCACTCCTGCAAGTATGTTTCAACAGATCTTCATACTTCCACTACGCAAATTTTCAACATTCAGCTATTGTCAATCAGATTTAGAATATGATTCTTTCATTCAATCTCCCAGCTTTATCTTGGTGAAGCCTAACTGTCAGTAACAATTACTCCTTCACTAAGTTTTCTTTCACTTTTTCGTTCTTGCTCTGATTTTTATTCAAAAAAATTTACATGTTCCTTTTGCACACAAAGTCTTCTTTCTACTCACAAGAAACCTTTCCCTGCTCTGATATCACTTGACATAAGAAAAACACTACCTAAAGGCAATTTCCCTGATTTTCATAGTAACCTTACGTGAACCTGTGGGTTATGGTCCACCTATACAAATCGGAAGCATTTACATTGGTGTGTTTTAAACAAAACCTGACCAATCACCAAACAATGATATAACACATAATCTACTAATGAACATTGGTCCCACTCCGAACGCGCAAGACTAGACCCCAAATAAAATAAACCCGCGTCCATAAACTTCTCGATTCCACCTTTCCCACAAATATTATTAGATTAATTCTTTTTTTATCTCATCATTAATCTGACGGTTGATGGTTCACCTAATCAATGAAACTAATCGTTGATCCTCCACCATTTGATCAAGGCACACTTGATCCAACGATCAGTAGTGATATTGCATGGACCACTTGCATGACATTTAATCGCCCTTATGAAGCTGATAAGGATTATAAATCCTTAATCTATAAATGTTTGGGTCCATTCTGAGATTGACGTCTAATCACTTTATGACCTGATATCTGTTGGATATATGAGGTCATAAGATCTACAACCTGTGGGTCTTCAACTAGCACACAGATTACCAAACAGCTTAACCTCGTAGTTGACTGTGTTGTAAGCATTTGAAAATGAGATCGACGACTAGGATTTAGTGTGGGTCTTCAGCCATGATCAAGACATCCGCACACTCCTAACCTCCGTAGTTACTAATCACCCGGTTCCATCACCAACTCACCATTCCACTATTCAAGATTTTTCTTACTTTGAAATCCAATTAATCATAATTTGACTTTGTTGTGGTTCCACTCTTCCACTAGACTTGGTGCTTCCACTAAATTTCCTTCTCATCTCCAGATCGACTTGTTACCAAGCTCAACTCTGCCAACTCCTTTCTCCGCTTAGAAACAGTGTGCCGAGACTTCTCTAATTTCTTTACTCTACCTTGCCACTATACATGATTATCTGACATTTAACAGTGCATACAGATCTTTGAATCCACTCCACTTTTAGTTTTCAAACTCCTTCCAACGGGATCACACCGATGTTGAATAGCCCTTACTATAGAATCAAGTTCACATTACTTCTTGAACCAAACCCACTAAACTCTTGATCAATTCTCCACCATTATCATTGTTGCATACACATTCATTTATATGTCAAAACTTTCACATCCACTATTACAGAACCATATTCAAGCATAGTCACAAGCGTTGTGATATATACACACAGTTATTATGGGATTTCCTCATTATTCACAAATACACGGACAAATCCTTCAGATAACCATACATATAGACAGATGATATACAAACCCTCAAACAATATTAACTCAGAAGATATGAAACTTCTATTTGCTAGTTAAAAATTGTATATACATGAACTCAATGGCCTGATTATCACTCAATTGTCCTTTCTCGTTTCAATGCCTATAGGCTCACAATCCAACCCTCCTATCTGCTAACTCTCTCACTAATTCTCTCTTTTAAGCTTTCGAGACTTACAAATTATACACAAAAGGATTCTGTAACCAATTTTGGTTCAGATCCTGAATAATTCCACCTGAATCCTAAATATCCTAATCTAATCCCTAAAATCATGAAACTAACTCCTAGTTCCTCTAACTCACACACTATTCTTGAAATCTCTCTTAATGAGAAGATTTCATTACAATATCCTCACTATTGCACAACCCTCATAAAAATATGGGAAAATAAATAATTAATCACTCTTTAGGGAATCAGGTACCTTGAAACACAAGACCCTATGCTTACTAAAATGCAATGGTTTTTCTAAGCAAGATGCTTCTACATTAGAATTGAACATCATACTAACATCATCATAAATGAACTAAATAAATCCTTCAAAGCATACTATTCATTTTTCAATGTCCATGACATATGCATCACCTTACTATCACATTTATCTAGTTATCATTTATCACATTTAACTTGTATGTTAGTTGACCAAAACATAAAATCATGCGTTACTATATAACTAGCTATAAGTGATTGTAATGTTACTTTTTGATGAAAATTGTAAAGAAACTAGTTTATTTACCATGTGTATAGAACTTATTCATACAATTTAACATTTACATTTAATTTAAATAAGCCTAATTGTTGCAATGCAACATAATCTTGCCTATATCGCTAATTAATTGAATAAGGCAATGTGGGGTACATGTTTTGTTGTTATTCGCACTTTCACACTGCACACAAAATGTGGGATATGCATTTTGTCATTATTTAAGAATTCTTTTTTCAACAATTCTTTTAGCTATCTGTTGTTATTTTCGTATCCGCATTTCCACACTGCACATAATGAAAGGTGACTCTGCATAATTTTCTTTGCACTTCTGCATTCCTCTCATGTGGCCAATCAACAATACATCTTAGAATTTTTAATACTTTTTTCAAAGTGCAAAGCTAAAGATTCATATATTATGCAAAGTCTAGAAATTTATATTGAGAAAATATTGAGCAATATTTTCTATTATTTTATTTATGCAGAGAAGAATGTATGTGGAGGTGCAGGTTCATCAATTATGCAGAGCTCAAAAATTCATATTAAGCATATAATGAGGAATACTAAGCCCAAAAAATACAATATTCCTTATGCAGATTAATACATTGTGCGAAGTCTCGAGATTCATATGAAGAAAATACTAAGAAATATATTATGCACAATGAAAATTTTGTACCTGCAATAAAAACTGTTGTCAACACAATGAAGGGTTTACTGACCTACTTTTGCAAAATGAAATCTTATCCATATTATCTTAGGCATAAGAGTGTTAGATCACTCACTAAAAAAATTGCTACTCACAAAGTTAGCTTTTTTCTTCCATGCCTCGATTCTGCATACTAAATTAGCTTATCACTAATTAATTGATTAAGGTAATTTGGTGTATGTGGTTTGCCATTATTCGCACATCTGCACTGCACACAAAATTCGGGATATGCATTTTGTCATTATTCGATAATTCTTCATTTCAGTGATCATTTTAGCGATCTGCTGTTATTATCACATCCACACTTCCACATTGTGCACAACAAAAGGTGACTTGGCAAAATTTTCTACACACCTTTGTGTTCCGCACATGTGGCTAGTCAATAATATGTCTTAGAATTTTTGATACATTCTTCAAAGTGTGGAGGTGTGAATTCATACATTGCTCAAAGTCTAGAAACTCATATTGAGCAAATACTAAGCAATATTATATATCATTTTATTTGTGTAGAGGGGAATTTATGTGGAGGTGTAGGTTCCTCCATTGTGTAGAGCTCATAAATTGATATTAAGCATATATTGAGGAATACTAAGCCTAGAAAATTACAATCTTCCTTGTGTGGATTGATACATTGTGTGGAGTCTCAAGATTCATATGAAGCAAATTTTGAATAATATTATATATCAGTCCAAAATAAATTTCTTCTTCATACAATGAAACCCATGTTCTCTTTATGCACAATGAAAATTCCATACCCGCGATAAAATTCATTATCGACATAATGAAAGGTTTATTGAGATATTTTTACACAATGAAATCTTATTGACATTGGGCATAATAAAATATTTTACTGCATTGGTGCAATGAAATATGCCTCTGTAGAACTTGTGCCCCTCCATCTTTATAATCCCCCAAAATCAATAGGTGGATACATATATTCATCGTGACACCATCTCCATCCAACCAAATGACTAGATTTTTTTGGTTTCACCTATACACCCCTTCCTTTGGTTCATGACTCATCTCTTTTTGGCCTCGTGACTCCACTCTATTGTTTTTTTGTTTGCGTAGGGGAAACATGAATTCTGCATAGTAAAAGTCTCTCTTGCAATGAAGCTTACAAAGATACAGAGCATTATGCAGAAATATATTATATTCTTTGCTTCGCACACTTGTTCTCCCGCACAACAACTATTCCTTACCCACATTAAAAAGACACTTATTTAAATATTCAATAATAAGTATTTACTTAATAGTATTTAAAAGTATTTGACAGAATGAGTATGTTAAATAAATTTTTCGACGAGAAATTTATGTGCAGGACCACAACATTGTAGATGAAAGGTTATGTCACATTACGAACTGAAGTTTTTGTTCCTTGCTTTGCAAACTTGTTCTCCCACACAACACTCTTTTCTCACATGCATAAAAAATACAGTTCATTTAACATTGGAAACTAAGTTATGTTTAAATATATGCACTAAAAGGACACTTAATTGAATTTTTGATACTAAGTATTTAATTAATAATATTTGAAAGCATCTCGTAGAATGAGTGTCTAGAATAATTTTCCCACAAGATATTTATGTGGAGGACCACATTATTTTGAATGGCATTTTTTGACACATTATGAATTAAATTTTATATTCCTTGCTCCACACACTTGTTCTCCCACATAGCACTACTTTCTCACATGCATAAAAAATAAACTTCATTTAATATTGGATACTAAGTTTATGCTTAAAGTTTAAATAATTGCATGTCTATAGAATAAATTTCCCTCTGAAACATTACCTCCCATTATTATTTGATTAATAATATGTATTTTTTTGCAGGGTAGATGTGTGGAAGGAGGACTGAAAAATTGCAGAAGAAATCCTTTGTTCATTTCTCCTTATTGCGATGATCCTCGACAATAATATATCTTTGAAAGTGTGGCCTACCCTTGAACTCCCTTCCTTTGACCAGAGACAAAAGTCTTTATCCGCATCTTTACATATGGCACAATGAAAGGTTAACCCTTCTCAAGTAAATGTAGAATAAAAATTAGATATCGAAAACAACAAAATTAATAGATCGATTCACTCTAACATATGGAAAAGTATTTCGTTGTACAAAGTGTGAAGATGCAAAAGTGCACAAATGTGCAAGATGCACAATGAAAGCTTACTCCACACCTCAGAATTTCGAGGAAATATATTTGGTATAGGTTATGAAATATAGGTAGTCTTTCAACCATGAAGATGTCACTATATCAACCAATTGATATCTCATTTATTCCATAGCATAATTTAGTAGAGTTATAAATCAAGAAATTTTTTTCTTGAAGAAAACATTGCTAATGTTTCTAAAAGACAAAAAGAAATTACGATATTGATTTGTAGGAAATATTTGCTAACAATTACAAGAGCCTTGTACTTGGAAACAATTCTTAATTGAAACAATTGAAAACACTAAATACACTTAGACAATTAGGATTAGAAAAATATTCATAAATAATGCATGTGGCTATGGCTCTTTGTTAACTGCTTCAATGCAAAGTAAATTTTTTCTCTCTTGTACTATTTATTCCATAGGTTCATAATGCCACTCTCTATTTACCCTTTTTCATATGGCATTGCTAATTGTATAATGTATCCTTACCAATTTACTATATTTCAAATTATCATCATGTACATGGGAGGGAGCTTTCATTGTGTGGAATGCAGGAGTGTGGAGGAAGCACAATGAAAGCTTACTTCACACTTATGCATTCCGCACAATGAAATTAATTCAATACTAAAGACATAACAAGAGATTAAAACACATAACATATTTATTGTGTTAACATTATATTCTTGAGAGATATATATACCTAAGATCCAAAATTGTTTTCAAGTTTTCATTTTTGTTTTAACCAATAGCACAACATTAGATATAATAAAAATTCTTAAAGAATATGTTTGAAAAAGTATACAAAAAGTTATCACAAAATTGGTACAGACTTTGATTTGTGCTTGATAAGCATTGAAGAGTAAGAAATACAGTTACAGTTTCAACAATTGTATCAAAATTGAAATGCCAATCACCATATCTATATTTCAGATATATGCAAGATAATATTCAAAACATTATGTTAGGATTATCGACAAAATTCTTGAATAGAGTCAAAATTGGAAAAACAAGAATTGAAAATTGTTATGAAACCAGCTCACAAAAAGATAGAAAAGAAAGATAAACACCTTAGAATTCAGCCTCTTCATGGGAGCAACCTCCTTTACATTACTCAAATGAACAATTCTTCAATGATACAAATGACAATACCTCATTTCTATATATAGGAGTCTAAGGGGTCATAATATAATTAGAGCCGACATAACAATAATGATGTAGGGGCACAATAATAACAATAGTGGGCTTCTATGGGACACAATAATAACAATATGATGACTACATGGGCACAACAATATAATAAGGGGGTTGTACTAATAAAAATAAGGGTTTACACTAGTAGTATAGGGACCTAACATGCAACCATTTGTTGGCTTATAGGGGCCTGACCTAGGTTCAGAGTTAAGTTAGCCAAAAAAATCCTAGTACTACTGGACCTTTCGACAACAGTTCACGAAGTGTGGACTGAGGTCTCAATTGAAGTAGTATGGGAGGGTGCTAGAACTAGGTTTCCGCACCATCAATATATCTGATGAGTTCAAGTGGTCTGTGGTTTGACCCTACGTGCAGGCTGCTTCGCACACTTTCCCATACTTCGCAACCCGATATATTGTCTTATCACAGCCCTACTCAGGGGCTAAGCATCACGCTTTGCATTATTTCCCAAGACCTCAATGGTATTCCAATGTTAGTTAATTAAATTTTCCTACTTGAGTGCTTTAAGTATACTTAACAATATAAACCATTCATACAGGTGCGCGTAATAAATAAACAGTATATTTGCAAATCATATCAAACATGCATTAACACAAGAACATACACACAGAATTATGATAAAACTTCTCTTTATTAATTTCTTCCTCAGTTATAGACTTGACTCCACCCTACACACTCGGCTGCGGGGGTCCACGCACTCAGCTACAGACTACTAGGCCTCTATGCACTCAACTACAGAGCCTTCTCCTACTCTACAACCCAAAGACACACTTTACACTTGTGACTCATTCCTTTTGACTTGTTATTCTTTTCTACCATCATCTATATTTTACACTTAGAGCCTCGCTCTATTTATACAATCCCATGGTCCATGGACCATGGGTAGGTCTATCCAGCTGACATTACACTACAAAACTAGGGCAGACAACCTTATGATTCTATCACATTTTTCGTGCTCCGCATCCGCAATTTGCAGAGATTTACACTAAGATTGGGTCAAAAATTGGGCTTTGAGCCCCAAACCATGCCTTGGGGGGGGATTCCATGCCCAACAAGCCTAGCACAAACATCTTGACTCACCCTTGAGTCACTCTATCAGCGTGATGATCTTTACACAAATTCCCTCCAACTGTTCTCGAACTTCGTGGAGGTCAGCACCGCACTGAGCTGCTACTTGCTGGATCTGCTGCATATGCTGTCTCGAGACCTCTATGTCTGAACTAGTTCCATACATCTGTACCGGTATCTATTGCATATGTTTATAGTCATGCGCCTTTGTCTGGATCGTTGGAGCATGAAGATTGTGCTTCTGCAAGCTAGTCAAATAGCTAGCCCACCCGTGTAGGGCTTCAAGTGGCTGCCATTCACTTTGACTGGGAAGGGTTCTCCATTTAATTTGACTAGCTAGACCATGCCTTCGTATGTGACCTCCTTAACCACGTATGGTCCCAGCCAATGCATTTTGAACTTTCTCGGAAATTTTTCAAACTTACTATCATACAGCAGCACTAAGTCATTTACCTTGAAGGTGCACAACCTAATATGGTGACCGTGCCAGGCCTTTTCACGCTTCTTTTGTACTTGCTTATGGAAACAAACCAAGAATCGTTCCTCCTCAAGTTCTTCCAATTGCATGAGCCTTTCCTCCAGAACTTCGTGATCTGTCATACCTGTGAGCACTGCTATGCGCAGATTAGGTACAATATATTCCATTGGCATGATAGCTTCCGTGCCATAAACTAACCGAAAAGGTGTTTGTCTCATCAATTTCTTGCACGTTGTCTTATAAGCCCATAGTACTACAGGTACGTGTAGGTCCCAATCACTTCATTGCGCGTTGCACACTTTCGTTAGCACAGTCTCCAATATTTTGTTGAATGCTTTTACTCTCCCATTGGCTTGAGGGTGATATGGTGTGCTTTTTTGATGATACACCTGGAACTCTTCTGTCAGACGTTGATGGTTTCATTTAGGGAATGTGTACTGCGATCACTCATTAATATTTTCGGACAACCTAATCAAGTCAACACGTGTTCAAACAAAAACTTCGCAGCTGTGACGACCATGTAGTCTTTGATTGGCTATGCTTCTACTCAGTGCGTCAGGTACTCCATCACGGTGATGATGTATCGCACGCCCATTTTTCCCTGGGGTTTGATAGGTCCCACAAAGTCGATTGACAACTTTTCGAAGGGCTATATCGTCATTTGTGGATTCAAAGGCATTTCGTCCCTTCGCGATGGTTTACTGGTCCTTTGACATATATCGCAAGCCTTACAGTGTGCTTTTGAATCCTAATGAAGGGTTGGCCACCACAACCCTGCGTGGAGAATCTTTTGTGTGGTTGCTCATCCTGCATAGTGTCCTCTTGTAATGCCCCAATGTGCTTTCATGAGGATCTGACTTCTTTCAAATTTAGGTACGTATATTAACAATATCTCATTGTTTCCCATTTTGTATAGGTGCCAGCAATGACAGAAAAATCCACTGTGTGCGCCACCAATTCCTTCTTCTATTGGACAGAGTATTCATTCGACGCAGTCCCTATTGTCAAAAAGTGGATTATATCTTCGAAGTGTCCATCTGTGATGCGCACAACAAAGAGCTATGCATCAGGTAATCCTTCCTCCAAACTAGTAGTTTCCTCACCCGTCTCAATACGCGACAAGTGAGATGATCCTGCGTTCAGTTGTTCAAGCTTTACCATGACCTCAAAGTCATATTCTTGGAACAATAAGAGCCACCTATAGATGTGGCCCCCCAACACAGGCTTATTGACCAATTATTTTAGCGTGGAATGGTCTGTATACAGCTTGAAATGTTCTCCTAGAAAATAGTGCCGGTATTTTTGGAGCATGTACACCATAGCCAATCCCTCGCACTTGGTTGTGGAATAGTTCCTTTCAGCTTTGGAAAACTTGCGACTTGTGAACGCGATAGGGTGATCCAAGCCTTCTCCACCTTCTTGTGTGAGCACCGCTCCCAACGTGATACATGATGCATCAACATGGACATGAAACTCTACATCCCATTTTGGGAAGACCAGAATTGGAGCGGAAACCAATTTCCCTTTAAGGACATCTAGGCTCTTCATGCAATCATCATTCCAGCAGAATGTGACATCCTTTTTCAATAGTTTCTCCATTGACGTGGTGACCTTAGCATAGCTTTTGATGAAATTCCTAGAGTACCCTGTGTGTCCCAACGTAGCATGCAACTGTTTAACACTCCATGGTGCTTCCAAATTCAGAATTACTGCAATCTTTGTGGGGTCTAACATTAGTCCCTATTTTCAGACCACATGTCCTAGTAGGCTCCCAAAGGGAATGAGGAATGTACACTTCTTAAGGTTCAACACAATCTGGTGTCATCAATAAGTATCCAGCATCAAGCGTAAGCTTGCTACATGGTGCTTAACTAATCCAAAGACAGTCCAATCATCCAAATAGATCTCCAAGAACTTGTGGATGTATTCTTTAAATGCGGAAACAACTACGCGCGAAAATATGGCTAGCGCATTCTTCAACCCAAACGACATAACGGTGTATTGAAAGCAACCCCATTCAGTTGCGAAGGTAGTCTTTCTCCTGTCTTCCGGCATGATTTTGATCTGGTGATACCCTGAGAACCCATCCGTGAAAGAGTATACTTCTTGTCCGCCAACATTTTCCAATACTTCATCTGTGAATGGGGTTGGGAATGGGTCATGTATGCAAGCGTCATTAAAATTCCTGAGGTCCACACATATTCTTATCTCACCCTTCTGCTTTTTCTCCTGCACTACAATAGGGCTCACCTAGTTAGATTCTTCCACTGGCTCAACAATTCCCACTGCGAGGATTTTGTCTAGTTCTACATGGACCTTTTCCTTGTACTTCGTATTCAAGCGGTAAGGCCTCTACTTAACCAGCTTTGCGTTAGGTTTTAGGGTGATATTAATCATCCCTAAATTGCCAACGATGCCCTTTAAGTCTGTAATATTGGTCGGGAATAAGTCTTGGTAATTACGGAGTAACTTAGTGACCTTATCCACCGTGGCATCATCCCAATAGTCACCGAGCATTACATAATTCGGCTCATCCTTCGTCCTAATGTTACCTACTTTGTTTTTACTAGCATGGTGATGTCAGGATCTTCAATAAATGATCCTTGAACCTTGTGATATCCTTCAGTTTTTGAAATGTTAATTTTTTGTGGGTCTTCATCATCCTCCTCAATGTTTACATTGTAACACTCTAGCACGCAGATCAGTTGGGTCACCCATTCTAACTGCAGCACTTCCATTGGCTCCTAAGGTATTTTGAGGATAGCTACTTTTACTACTTGTAACACATCATCAACATTATCCCACCAACGATCCTCAAACGTGAAGGTCAATAGGAATCCTTCTTGCAAGATATCCCATTCACTTGTACCATGGCAGAGCTCCATCTTAGTATACCAATTCATGGGTATGATATCCAAGGTATGATAGAATAGGTGCACCCACTCAGGTTGAGGCTCTTCCCCATCCATCATATTTGTCTGTTAGCCACATCTGAGGTGTCCCAAACCGTATGCACATCATCCTTCTGCATTCCCACAAGTCTTCAATAACTTCTTTGATGCATAGCCCACCACCTTGCGGGCGTAGCACATAGTACCCATTTCAGAGCATCGAACCATTGTTGTTCCCATAATTCTCTTTCAAATTGGTTTAGGAAATCATCCACGTCAGTCAATCTGTCATACATAGACAAATCTCTTACCTCTGTTTTCATGCAAAGTAGTAACCTTATCATCATGTTACAGTTGAGCATGGTTATCTCGTGCAACCGATTCTACCATTGTTCTATCTCCTCATCTGAATCTGAGGTGCAGGAGCTTTCATGCTCCCACAAAATCCTGCCATCCACTGTTGGATTCACCTAGTCCTACTCCCATGTGGTTATCTTGTAGATACAGTCTGAATCATCATCGCTCTCGCAGTCACGCATTGGCTCTGGGTAGCGTGATCCTTCTACAGGGTTAAAGGTTCCACTACGCATATTGACTTTCTCTCAAAAATCATCTTGCACTTCTTTAGATTTATCACTCCATTCATGTCAGTGGCCTAATCTATTCCCAGTAGTGCAGGATAGGGATTTATGTCATCAATAATCTCTATCACTTCAAAATTTGAAAGTGCGCTCGCACCTTTGATATCCACCGTTATTCCCTGCTATCTTCCCATGGGTAGGATCTTTTGTTGGTTTTCCATTCGCAATCGAATAGGAGACCATTGCAACGCAGGCCTGCCCATGAACTCCCATGTTTTCTTTGGCAAGACGTTCACATCCGATCCTAAATCAAAAATCACTTGAGCCATTCCATATTCCCTGATCTGTGCAGTCAATATCATCTCTCTTCATGTTCGTGTTGTGTGCTTCCCAAGCTTCCAGACTATGCGCGATTCTCCTGGTGCTGTCCTAGCGCATCTAGTTATGAGTTCTTGCAACCCCTTGATAGCCTTGTTGTGATGCAGTGACTTCATCCATGTCTCCACAAAGGTAGTGAGAATTGATGGGTCCATTTTCAATTCTAGTTTGTCTTTACTACCTGAAGTGGAGGCCTCCACAAAGCTCTTCTTAGCTCTCATGAATGTCTCCTTAGCATGCTCTAAATCAAAATCTGATTCCTTTGATGGAGCCTTGTGAACCCAGGAACTTCCTTTGGGTTGCTTGCCTTTGTCATCTCCTATCGTGATACCACTTCGGAGCACGATATTTACATTCGGGTCTTCCTTGCGCGGGCCAGACCTCATCATTTGCAGGTTCTGAGTCAGGGGAGGTTGGAGTGCTCCTTTATCACACAACCTTGCTATCAGTGTGGGACAGTCCTCCATCTCATGATCAAACTGGGTACAATATAAGCATGAAGCTCTCGTTGGATTTCTAGAATCGTGGACATAATAACCTGGCCCTCCCCAATTTTAATAGATCAGTTGTCTGCGACCTCTTCCCGGTCCCATTCTATCTCGACCGCATCCATGCCCCTGAAATCCAGTGCGCGCCATCCCGACATTTTGATCGAGGGCTCGTGTTTTGGTCTGAACACTATAGGTAGGAGTCTGATCCATCATTAGTTCATAACTTCTACAGTATTCTCATCATGACCTACCAACCTGCAAAAATTATAGAACAAGTGCTGGGAACTCTACGTATACTTCTGTAATAGATGGTAGTTATATGTAGCATGCTTTCCTCCTATCTAACAAATCATGCACCATAATGCAGGTGTCGCGCTTGGTCCTGTTGGGCCTCTAGCCTGAATGGCATTGGTCCTCCTATCGCCAGGTAGTTCGTGAATACTGGACAATGGTCCTTGTCATGTCCCTGGCCTTTGCACTTTATGCACCATACCACCTCGTGCGCTTCTGTGTGAGCCATGTTGTCTTGTTTCAAACTCTGCATTGCAAGGCATAAGTTTTTCAACTGCACGTGGATTTGTTGGACTCCCAGGTTAGGATCTTGTATCGGGGTCTCATGCAGTCTCATTGCAATTTCCAAGGCCTCACCCTAATTGGATAGCTTCTGTTCTGAAAACGTGTTCGTTAGATGCGGGGTTAGCGATGCTACAAACCATGCATGGTGTTGCCCATCTGTCAAGGTCATGTTGGCTTCACGAATCATACACTTCAGTCTCTGATCCAACTCCCAAGGGATCTCCCCTGGAAGCATCGTGATTTCCTTAAATCCAATAATTGATTGTGTCTCTGATTTTGGCCTGCTAAATTCCCTGTTTAACGCAACTTGGATATCCGTGATCCCTGCATTTGGATTATCATTAGAATGCTTAACGTACCACGTTAGTGCGCAACCCTGCAAAGTGCTTACCAGCCTTGCTTTCTTTATATTTTCATTTGTGACTCCCTGTGCTTCCCATACAGCCTTTACCATGAACCAAAATTGGTCCGGATCTCCGTTCCCTACTCCTTTGAACATTGGAAACTTTATTGTGCTTGCCATATTGAACTTTGGTGGCGGCGGAGGTGGTGTGGACAAAGACAAGGGTGAAGATGGTGAAACTGGCAGTAGTGTAGGTGGGGGTGGTATGTGTGGAATTTGTTCTTCTATCAATTTGATTGCACTTCTTGGTGAGACCTTCATGAGTTCTTCCTCACTTTCTCATGGAGGTGAAATCAAAGGGCTAGACACTATTTCTTCCCTATCTTCATTTCTATAGATCCTCCCACTCCACGTAGACCCAAACATCAATTTGTTGACATAACCCACTTTTCATATAGTAGCATTTTAATCTGTGTTCAAATATTTAATGTACTTATGTAGCGGTACTTTGAGGAAGTGTCATTCCACCTCGCTATAGCTGACTGAAGTATCTACCGCAAACTCAGTGATAAACCCTCCTATAATTCGATCGAGCTAATGGTCCACAATGTGTGTGATCTTATCTTCTTATGCTTCCAGTCTGTGCACCAACTCTGGAGTCCACACAATAGATTTATCGAGCCTACACCTTTCTTGACTATCTGCTAGGTTCGCAATCCACTCGTACAGCTCAGAGGGGAAGGATGCATAGAAATTTTTGTGGATTTCTGTATATAAGTAGCAATCTAACCACTCTTCCTTTGATAACTATGGATTCTCGTTTTCCTGCATCGCAAACTCATGAATCTTTCTGTCAAACCACTCTTTAATTTATTTGTTTGTCAGATTACAATGACACGACATCAGAGATCTCCTATGTAGATCCCGGTCCCGGCAACGAAACCATTTTTTGGCTTATAGGGACCTGACCTAGGTTCAGAGTTAAGTTAGCCAAACAAATCCTGGTTCTATTGGCCCTTTCAGCAACAGTCTGCGGAGCACGCACTGAGCTCTCAACCGAAGTAGTATGGGAGGGTGTTAGAACCAGGCTTCCACACCCTAGAGATGTCTCATGAGTTCAAGTCGTCTCCGGTTCGAACTTGCGCGTAGGTTGCTTCGTGCACTTTCTTGTACTTCGCAACCCAATATAATGTCTTATCGTAGCTCTATGTAAGGGTTGAGCATCATGCTTTGTGTTATTACCCAAGACCTCAATGGTATTCCAATGTTAGTTAATTAACTTTGCCTATTTGAGTGCTTTAATTATACTTAACAATATAAACCATTCATACAGGTGCGCACAGTAAATAAACAATATATTTGCAAATCATATCAAACATGCATTAACCCAAGAATAGATACATAGAATTATAATAAAACTTCTCTTTATTAATTTCTTCCCCGTTTATAGACTCAACTCTGCCCTTTCCACTCAGCTATAAGGATCCGCACACTCAACTGCGGACTACTAGGCCTCTGCGCACTCAATTGCATAGCCTTCTCCTACTCTACGACCCAAGGACAAACTTTACACTTGCGACTCAATCCTTTTGACTTGTTATTATTTTCTACCATCGTCTATCTTTTACACTTAGAGCCTTGCTCTATTTATACAATCCCATGGTCCGTGGACCATCCGTAGGTCTAACCAACCGAAATTATACTACAAAACTAGGGCGGACAAACCTATGACTCTATCATACTTTTTGTGCTCTGTGCGTGCAATTCGCAGAGATTTACAACAAGATTGGGTCAAAACTTGGGCTTTGAGCCCAAAACCATGCCCTCGGGGGATTCCATGCCCAACACTCTCCTTCAAAAAATTTTGTTCACAATGCTTGAGTAGTTCTTGATGCTTCTGTATAAAAATTCTTGTCCTCCCATGTGGAATCTTCAGTGGATAAGTTCTTCCACTTGACGAGATACTCTGAAATTGATCGATTTCATAGCTGTTGGGTTCTTGTTTCTGTGACTGCTCTAGGTTCCAATATGATTTTTCCTTCCTCTTCAATTTCTGGCAATATTGTTTGAACTGGGATCTTCTGCAACTTTTGAATGAGTGGCCACACTTCTTCTTCCTTCTTCCATTCATCCCTTGCTTCATTTATCCAATCTGGGTGGATAATAGAAATAGCATAAAACAATGCTTCCACATCCTCATCCTTTCTTGAGAGTGCATCTACAACAACATTTTGCTTCCCTGTTTTGTAGATGATTTCAAAGTCATAATCCAACATATTTGTGACCCATTTTTTATGTTCTTCTAAAGATAATATTTGCTCTAAAAATTATTTAAGACTTTCATGATCCATTTTTACCTTGAAGTGTCTTCCCATTAGGTAAGGTCGTCATTTTTTAAATGCATGTAGTATTGCCAACATTTCCTTCTCATAAATAGCTTGCTTGAGATGTAGCCATAAAAATACCCAATCACCTACATCAAAACTTCTTTCACTGTGATGTTGATATGCCTGTTGTTTCATTCTATTCTGCACCAAAGGGCATTATCCTTTAAAAGTTGGATAAGTTGTTGTTGATTCTCGATGTGATCTTTCACTGCTTGAATATTTTTCCTCTTGATATATCCTTCTATATTGAGAGTTTGAGGAGTGGTAAATTCTTCTGATGCATTACAAGATATTGTCAGATTCATTTCTTGATGCTCGATCTAATGTTACACTTCTTGAACATTTTTCTTCTTGATATGTCCTTCTATCATGATAGTTTGAGGAGTGGTAATTCTTGCCAATGCATTACAAGATATGGTCAGATTCATTTATTCTTTCTCGATGTGATCTTTCATTTCTTGAATATTTTTCTTCTTGATATGTCCTTCTATCTTGAGATTTTGAGGAGTGGTAATTCTTTCCAATGCTTTACAAGATATGGTCATATTCATTTCTTCTTTCTCTGGGGTTGTTTCCTAGTGTACATCCTCTTCTTTTGATGTTTCTTGATCCTTTTCTTCCTCCTCTTCACAATCTATGTAAAATAATTTCTTCTCAGCACACTTATGACCTTTAATGTATTTGTTATCACAATTGTAATAAATCCCTTTTGCTCTTTTTTCTTCCAATTGTTATGGTGTCAACCTTGTAGGTTGTGGAAGGCTAGGAGAAACAACACTTCCATATTTATAGTTGTGAGTGGTAGACTTGTTGCCATAATTTTGCTTTCCACTTTTCTTGCCAACCTAGATGCCTTCTCCAATAAATTAGGTTCCCAAAGATGAACCTCATGTTGAATGTTGTCCTTTAAAGTCCCTATGGAGACATCAATCCTCTACTTCTATTGAAAATCATTTTCCCTTATATTCAATTTTTGAAAGTCCTCAATGTGTTCTACTATTGAACACTTTTGTTTCAGATTTATAAATTGGCTAAAGAAGGTGTTGCACTTTGTATCCTCATAATGTGATATCATTTCCTTCGTGAAAATTGACCATGTAACAGTGGTTTATGAGAAAAAGGTCCTTTATACCATAAAAATTGATCTATTTCTAAATATGAAATGCAATACTTACCTTTTATAGTATCCAATTTACTGGATCCTTTCCATCAAACTTCATCATATCACCTTTTCTTGATTTTAGGAGCTCGATCCTGAAATGACTGTACCTCTGTAATTTTAGATCTCCAAGTTCTAAAATTGCGTCCTACAGTAGCCCTCTAAATTCTCATTCTAACCCTGCAAGTATGATCAATATTGGATTAACCAAGGAAGAGTTATGTCAAATCTCCCACAATGACCTGATTATTGAGTAGTTCAGTAAAGCTCACTTATACAAAGTTCCACTTGTCATTGTTTCAACCTTAGGATCTGAAAGATATACATAGAAAAATATAGTCCGTCCTATTTATGTAACTTGTTACGAAATTTCAATCTTATGCTCAGAGAGAAAGTTATGGCGATTTTCCTAAGGTCACCTATTTAGAATGTAATTTGGGAGTCTGCAAAAACCCTAAATTCCTCAAATTATATCTCTGAAAATAGAGCGAGACAAGATCTGAAATTTGGACCCAAGGTTCAACAAGATTTTTTCTCAAATGTGTTTTTGTTTTAGCTTCTAAAACGTCGCATAAAACAAGTTATAACAAAAATTCCACAATGACTTGTTTGGAGTAGTGAAACCCTAGAATCCAAAGCTCTGATACCAAATGTTATGAAACCAACTCACAAAAATATAGAAAAGAAAGATAAATTCCTTAGAATTCAGCGTCTTTGAGGGGGAAACCTCCTTTACATTACACAAATGAATAATTCTTCAATGATACAAATGAAAATACCTCCTTTCTATATATAAGAGTCTAAGGGGTCATAATATAATTAGAGCCGACATAACAATAATGATGTAACGGCACAATAATAGCAATATGGGGACTACATGGGCACAACAATATAATAAGGGGATTGTACTTATAATAATAATGGGTTACACTAGTAGTATAGGGACCAAAAAAAAAAGCTTGATACAAAATCGTAAAACTAAATGCATTTGTCCCAATGGGAACTGGGATTGGGCTCTTGTGAACCATAATATGAAAAAGGCATCTACAATAATAAAAAAAAAAAAACGTATATAGAAATTAGTTAAGGTCATGGTAACATAATCAACAAAGTTGAATTATCTAATACTAGTAAACAAAAAACCAAATGTTGAAGGATTTGAGAACACTTACAATATGTAAAAGTGTCCATCGTGACTGACTATCTAGTTTCTGAATGTGAAATTGGATGTGTGTATGCAAAATGAGACAAAATCCTAGCAGAAACAGAATTTCATAGAGACAGTGTCTATTAGTGCAAAAGTGTAGATCCTCCACAACGTTCCTATACTGCACATCCATTCATTTAGGAAGATTTCTTTTTTTTCTCTTGTTGGAACCATCCCCTTTATATCTGTGGAATTTATACAGGCTTTGAATAGTCCTGTAGAAAATAGATAGGAAACCAAATCTAGTAAAAGCTTGATAGATCTATCCTCTTTTCAATGTAGGTTTTATGTTACCATACAACCCTGCATTGGTATTCAATCCCTTTCTAAGTGACTAGCATGAACACTGATTTTATACAGTGAAAGTTTTCTTCTGGAGTGTGAGTATGTTAATTTAGAAGCTAAGTGATAAATTCCAATAATTGTACTAAATTCCTCTTTTCGAGAGGACCAATTTTGACTATTGATGTGCTCAATTTGGACAAGGGAAAGTGTATTTTTTTGAAGAAAAACCCACATGTGTACAAAAAGCTAGGTCAAACCAAAAGAGAAATTAGACATCCATGGATGGTTATAAATACAATTAAAGTGACCTACATTTCGACATCATCATGATCATTCTTCTTTCTTTGGTTTGGCTCGCATGGCTCTGAGGTGGTTCGTAGAGATGGGTTCAGACAGGTTCAAAAATGCAGGGTCTGATGCTCACACGTGAGATCTAGGGTTTTGGTTTCTAGCCGTAAGGATGACACGGGTAATTTTCCATCACAACTGAAATCTCACAGGCTCATGCTTATGGTTGGAGGGATTCAACTGCACGAACATACACTATTTTCATGTGGTTGGAAGCTACGGTTTGAGATTTACAGTTGACCGTAGAATTCGTCAGTTGATCGTAGAGTTTGACAATTGACTGTAGATAGTGAGATTTGACCACAAGCTTCTTTGGTTATTAGAATTATTTTGTTCATCTCATGGATATTGTTTGGTTTATTTTGCTGGATAGGATTATGGTTGTAGACATGGATCATTGTACTCTATTTTTTTGAATCATTTAATGACAATCTAATAAGAAGAATAATTTGAGAGGGTTTTCCAAGTAGTGGGTTTTTCTATAGTCTCCTATCAATCCTGGTGTCTCTATGTGTGAATGCTTCTCTTCTATTGTTCTTTTATGTTCTTCTACATTTATGATGATATTGTTATTTCTATATATAATTACAGATGTTACTTAATAATGTTTTAAATTAAATAATGATATGACGTTCTGGGGTGACTTTAATATGCAAATGAAGAAATTCAATTATCTAAAGAAAATAAAAATATAGCCCTAATAAAATTTAACATGGTATCAGAGTTGCGATGAAGAAAAGTCATTAAGATCACCCCTGATAAGACACCTTTCATGGAAGCAAGAGAATATGGAGGAGACCTAAAATAAGGCTATGGTTTGAAGAAAACCCTAGGAAATATGGTTATTAGGGTTTGATGGATATTATGAGGTTAGGGTTTAGAAGAAACTCTGGACTATGATAAAAATTTGAGATATGCAATATATAAACCCTAACATGATCATTGTGAAGATGTTCAAGCACTTGTGATAAATTTGATGTAGCACTAGATGGGATAGTCTCAATAACGCATGGTTGTTGATGAAGTTGGTTGAAATATAATGAAAGAAACAATTTTATATGGACAATGGACAATCATGACTCTTGAAGGCTAATTCAGAAGGAAGATGATCACCTCTCATTGAAGATAAGTACTTTTTGCATTTTATGTTACTTCTTTATGTCTTTACTTTTTTTTAGGTTTATTGATTTGATCATTAATTATACTTTTTTCATGTATCTTTGAGTATCTGGATGCTTATAACCTCCTGATGAGATGTGATAAGTGGATCCTTCTTGAGGATCATCTAAGGTGCAGGAAAACATAGCTAGTGCAAGAAGAAAATAGAAACAATTTCCCATGGCAAGTAAGTGATACAAAGTCCAAAGGTATGTGAATGTTATATGGTATGTATGCTATATTGTTTCAGCTGCAATATTAGATGGAAAGGTAATCCCTAAGGTATGATGTGAATATCACCTTCATGAATGACTCATATATGGAAAAGTATCTTACATTCTAATAAGTCATGGTAAAGCTACTTAGAAACATTGATTTTTGATATATGGTAACTTGATATGAAATTGATATTTAGGATCTTTGTGTTGGCCTTGATTAGGTTTTGATAAGTTTAGTAATTTTTACAGTATGAAAAATGGTATGTCCTAACTTGATGATTGAATAATTTAAAATAAGTAATTTAGTAATTATGATCCCTGAAATATGATGAAGCACTAGTGAACTTCCCTAATTATATGACTCTAACCCATGATGAAAGTTTTCATATGTGACGATGAAGTAACTGATGTTTATTTTTCATGACTATATCTCTAAGAATCTGATATAGTTTAATTTCATAACTTAAGAGTTTTGTTGTTGCATGATAGTATTATCATAGACAGGTTGATGTCTTGATTAATTGAAGTGGCTTCTCATTAAGAGGGAGAAACTCTCCATAAGATCCCTACACCTATTATCATTTGCATTAATTGTATAAAATATTATTATTGTTGAATTAATATTTTTAGACATGAATATAGAAACATTTTATGTTTTTAGTCTGCAACAAGTTCTATTCTAAGAAGATAAGGTTTCTCCTTGTCTAAGCCCCAACCACATGGAAGAAGGCCTATGGGTTTGGTTGTTCTTGTAGGACACACAAACTAAATCCATATGCATAACACTAGGAGAACTCCGAGAGTATGACAATCCTATAGATATGGAAGAGACAATAGAAAGACCTATGACCAGGGAAGTTTGAATGTTTTACTTACTATAGACAGTGTGAATGTGTTGACTAAAATTGTGTTTATAGGGGGGCGAACAATGCATATCAGTATGTTATTCTGATTTAATCATTAGAGCTAGAACATGACAATAATTGATAAGAGTTGCAAGGGTTTGACAAGATTTGTTTTATTGGTTTAATATAGATGAGAAATATTAGAATTTTGACATGATGCTTGATCGCTCACATATATTTTTGGTTTATGGATTTATTTAATTCACAATGACAAAAAATTAGGGTTTTAATTTGATAATGGCCATTTTCCTTGATGTGAAATAATAGTGCTATGTGGGAATAGTGACCTTAAATAACTAATATTGGTATTCAATAGTCACATTATGTATTGGCATCGTTGGATTTGGCACATTGGTTGAAGTATAAATAGTTGTGACTCAGTATGTCATGATCTGACAATGAATGCATGCAACTTATATGACTTATCCTTGATGCATAATGACAAAAATAATTCATATTATGATTATGTGTATGGCCTTATGGAGTTTGATATTTCTTAGTAACAATTTGTTGACATGGAAATAGATAAAGTCATAACTTTTTATTTGGATGTGGGCTCTACCTGACACCTGGTCGGAGGAGTTCGTCATAGTGACATTGGCAGAAAATTTTATGACTTTGATATTAGTTTTGATTTGGCATCTAAGGCTTGATAAGATAACTTAGTTGATTTTATTGCACAATATTGATATGTGTAAGGCTAAGTATATTGGTTTGATAAGTATAATGTTTTCAAATAGAATTGTATGGTTTCAGGTAAGCTTCCCAAGCATGGTTACCTAGAAAAGTTAGGAATATGTGTCGATCCAAACCTATACTTAAAAATGGTTAAAGGTATGCATTTGATTTTAGTTTTATATATTGAAGATCTATTATTGGCAGGTAACGAGCCTTTGATGATTAAAGGAGGATGGAGATGACTTATGAAGTTTGAAATGAAGAAATTGGCAAGATTAAATTTGGAAAAGAGAAATATATCGTGAAGCTATTAAAGAAATTTTGGAAAGTGGTAATTTATATCCTTGGACACCCCGATGGAATTTAATTTCAAGAAGTTATGCAGAGATATTACTAGACCTGACTTGGAAACTAAAAATTGGCTAAAGCATTGACATTCCTTGTAATATCCATCTATATATATGTTTTATAGAACGATCTCAGTGAATTCATGATTAATTCACTTCATACACATTCGGTTGCTAACAAGAACATTTTGAGATATTTACATGGGATGATCAATTTTTTTGTTTGAGATATTATTCATATGATATATGACTACATGAATGTAGCGATGTTGTTTGGGATCGTTATTGAGATGAGCAAATAAGGGTGTTGCTTTAGTATGAGATCTTCCATGATATTTTGGATGAGAAGTCTGTAGCTTTAAGCACAACTGAGGTTGAGTGTAATGTTTCTAACATGGATAGCTATGAGGTAGGTTGAATAAATTCTTTGGAACATGTTTTGGATGTGATAGTGATACATTACAATAATAAACAATGGCATCCAATTTTTTAGAGAATCTCATATATACTTGAGACTGAGATATCTTCATATACTGAAACATTGTTGTTGTACGAGACAAGGTTAGGCTTGTGGTTGTTGCCTCTATGAGAGGGAGGATGAATAAGGTATACTTTCACAATATATATTTGTTCTAATATAATATTTGATTTTATGTTATGTATGAATAGGAAATTGCTGCTATTGAAGAAATATTTAGTGACTTGTTTAAGTTGATACCATGTATGAGCACATTTTTATGTTTTTGATATACGCAGAGTAAGAATGATCGAGGACACTGAGCAAACTCTTCTGCCTTATTTGAGCTCCTAGGGTAAGGAATTGAGATGTGGGGCTCTTGGGGTTGAGGGATCTCAGGAAAAGAGGGTATCACCCTTATCTATTACCCATATGGTGGAAGATGTTTCTCCCCTATCTTGGTCTATGCAGAGTATACCCCATTTGAAATCATACCCACAAGCCGGGCTTGTTGGGATTATCGCTCCCCATCTGGGAAATGGGTTGAGAGAGAGACTGGGGGTGTGTGATCCTTACCTTTGGTAAGTTGGGTATTTAACCCAAGATGATTATTATGTAGGTGTTCTACCACATGACTCCTGAGGTTCATTGTTGGGAATATCATCAAGAAATTGGATGGTTGTGACCATCACCTCATATAACAAGTGGTATCTTACCCATTGATTTCACAATGGGATGGTTGTGATCCTTGCTTGGTAAGTCGTATCTTTCCTATTGCTCGATGAGATGAATTGGGGTGAGAGTGTCCCATAAGACCTTCCCCACTTATTCTTTTAGATTCAAGAATGTTCAACATATGAGCAGAGACAAATAAGATATAATAATGGATAAGTATGGATGATCTGAGATGAGCAGTGACAAAATTTGATGATGAGATACTTGAGAGAGGACATGGTTTGATAACATGATACTTGCAATGATTACATTATTTTATCAGAATTTGTCATTAGATGAGAGGGAGTTTTAATTTGGAAGCTTAATGAAAAATTCTAATCACGGGAATAGATTCCTCTTTTCGACAGGACCAAATTTTACTATTAAAGCTCTCTATTTGGACAAAGGAAAGTGTATTTTTTTAAAGAAATTCCCACACGTGCATGAAAAGACAGGTCGGCCCAAAAGAGGAATTGGACACCCATGGATGGTTATAAATACCAGTCAAGTGACCCTCATTTGGACATCATCATGATCATTCTTCTTTTGTTGGTTTGTATCACACAGGTCTGAGGTGTTTCCTAGATATGGTTTCATATAGGTCCAAAATTGTAGTGTCTTAGGCTCACATATGAGATCTAGAGTTTGGTTTCTAGCCGCAAGGATGACAGAAGTAGTTTTTGGTCACAACCATAAGCTCGTAGGCTCATGCATGTGGTTAGAGGGCTTCAACTACACACACATACACTCTCTATGTGTGGTTAGAAGCTAGGGTTTGAGTTTTACAGCTGACAATGAACAGTCGAAGTTGACCATAGACTTTTGAATCAAGGTTTTGATTATTATCATTGTTGGGTTCATCTCATGGGTGTTATTTAGTTGATTTTGTTGGATAGGGTTATGATTGAAGATATGGATCATTGTACTCTCTTTTTCTAAATCATCCAATGAAAATCTAATAAGAATAATAATTTGGAAGGGTTTTCTCCATAGTGGGTTTTATCCTAGTCTCTAACCAATCATGGTGTCTTTATTTGTGAATTCTTTTATACTATTTTTCCTTTATGTTCCGCTGCATTGATGATGATATTTTTATTTCTATATATAATTGCATATGTTACTTAATAATGTTGTAAAACTGAATAATGATATGATTTTGTGGGGTGAATTTAATATGCAACTGAAGATATGCAATTATCTAAAGAAAAGAATAATATAGCCCTAAGAAAAATTAATAGAGTAGGGAATCAGAACAAAGGGGAATCAATTAATATTTAAATTGATTGCTTCTTGTTTTTGTTTTTATGTTAATCCTTTATCTTCATTGTTAATAGATGATGTTTGTCTTATGACTCCCTTAGAGTAGTTCTTGAATTAGATTTCTAGTTTTAGGTTTATACCCTTTACTTGTACTCATTGTGTTTACATTTCATAAGTTCTATGAACTAGGTTAACATAGGAAACTTTGATATTCATTAAATTTTCAAAACAAGGGTGGCGAATGATATTAAATACTAATAATTTTAAATTAGAGAAATTTAGTCTCATGACATAACCTCCATGTGGAAAGAGAACAACAAAAAGATCTACATCTAGCAGTTCGACTTGAGATAAACTACATTTAGTTGGGGAACCAAATATGAGACCTACAAGTTGACTTCAATAACGAACAAAAAGTAAGGAGCATAAAAAGGGGATCATGAGACAAATAAGAGAAGAAATGGGGATTCATGTTGGGGTGAGGGAAATTATGTTTTTAATAATAATTTAAAATAAATAATTTAAAAAAGCCTTGGTGAGAGGTTTACACATGGATGAGTGCATAATCAAACTTTTAGATTTATAAAAATAATTATTCTTTCATGGAGCCTCCTATAAAATAAGGATAAAGCTATGGGAAAAGGGGAATTTTTCCTTTTGATTGAATGAGTGACATACTACTATTGTGATAGTGACTACAATGTCTATAGTTATTTTAGTGTAGTGGAAGTCACTAAAGAGGGAACTCTTGAGTTAGGACTGCTCTCCTTCAATGGATAGTATTCTTCATCTACTTTATAACCCCATTGAAACTTAGGGGTCCATGGTGAAGAAGAGTACCCAAGGAGTAGGTTGATAAGTGTTGGGCAGCGGGTCCCCTATGTAATGGGTTTTGGGCTTAAATCCCACAATTTTGGGGATATTGGTATTGCAAAGTCTCTGCGAAGTGCATGGAGCATGAGTTGTAATGAGTCAAGTCAAAGGGTAGTCCCCCCGAAAATAAGGTAAAATAATAGAAAGTGAGTCGGCCTGCCCATGGTCCACGGACCATGAGAATGTATTAATAAAGCAAAGCTCTAGGCGTAGAAGGTAGTTTTTAGAAAAGAATTGAAGAAGATAGAAAGTGTATGGGTTGCTAATAGCGATATTCGCTCTAAATCTGTAAGTCTAAGGCAAGAGTTGTAGTAGGAGATAGAGGCTCCACAGCTGTGTGCATGGAGGCTTGGTAGAGTCCACAGTTGTGTGCGTGACCCTTGCACCTGTGTGCATAGGATAGGAAGTGGATTGTAATTGAAAAAGGAATTATTAAAGATAAGTTGATTTTGGAGTATCAAGTATCTATTTCTATATTCTGGTTTATGCATCTGTTCATGATTTATGATTATGCACATGTCTATTTATGTTAAATGGGAACTAAAATTACTGTGCCTTTGTAAGTTAACACAAGATCTATAATAATATTAAGCACAGAAAAGGGTAAATTCCACTTGCGCTTGTTTAAGGTAGTTACTCTAAAAAGACAACTTCGCGGAAGTAATGGATCACGTAGGATCGATATGCGTACCCCCCAGACCACATCAAGACATCCCCAAGGTCTAGAAACACGGTTCAAACACCCTCCCATACTACCTTGAGTGAAACTTTAGTTCGTGCTTCACGTACTGTTGCTGAAAGGGCCAGTAGTGTTAAGATTTGTTTGGCTAAACATTGCTGAACCTAGGTTAGGCCCAGTAGGCCAACAAATGGTTTCGTTTCCAGGACGTGGATCTACCTAAGGGATGTCTGACGTCAGAACACTAGAACCCTATGAAGAAACAAATTGATGATTGGTTGGATCAGAAGTTGCACGAGTTTGTAATATAGGAAAACAAAACTCCGCAGATATCTAAGAAGAGGTGGTTGGGTCACTTCATATATACAGAAATCCACGAGGTCTTCTTCGCGACCTTCTCTTCAGAACTATACAATTGTATCGCAAGGCTAGAAGACAGCCAAGGAAGGTGCAATCTTGATCAACCAATAGTGTGGACTCTGGAGTTGGTGCACAGGCTAGAGGCATATGAAGATAAGATCACGCAGATCGTAGATCATTGGCTGGATCAGATAATAGGAGGGTTTATCACTAAATTTTCGATAAACACAACTGTCAGCTACAGTGAAGTAGAAAGACATTTTCTCAAAGGACTGTGAGATAAGTACATCAAGTCTTTGAATACCTAGATTAAGATGATGTTATGTGAAAAATGTGTGATGTGCACACATCAATGAGTGGAACGACGCGGAGTGGAAGGGTCTACAAAGGGATCGGAGGGTTAGGAAACAGTCCTTTAATTTCCCTACTGTAAGCAACTGAGGAAGAGCATGCTTGGGTTTCTCTGAGGAGTGTGGTCAGTTTGATCAGTCAGCGCATTCCATAGTTATTATCTCCGCTAACGCCACCACTCCCATCACCTTCTTCACCTCCAACTTCGCCCACTCTGCCTCCACCAAACCAATAGTTTAGCATAGCAAGCACGATCAAGTTTCCTGTATTCAGAGGAGTAGGAAACGAAGACCCAGACCAGTTTTGGTTCCTAGTAAGAGCAGTGTGGGAAGCACACGGGATTACAGATGATAACATTAAAAAGGCCACATTGGTAAGCGTTTTGCAGGATCACGCACTGACTTGGTATATCAAGCACTCAAATGAGCACCTGAATGTCGGAATAGCAGAGATTCAGATTGCATTGAACAAAGAATTTAGCCAACAGAAATTAGAGACGCAGTCGATCATTGGATTCAAGGAGATCACGATGCTTCCAGGTGAAACCCTTGGGATCTAGATTAGAGGCTGAAAAGTATGATCAATGAGGCTAATATGACACTGGCAGATGCGCAGCACCAAACGTGGTTTGTGGTGTCTTTGACACCACACCTGAGGATGACACTATCACAACAGAAGCTCTCAACCTAGGGAGAGGCATTGGAAATGGCGATGAGGTTTCACAAAACACTGATACAAGATCTGGGGTTGGGAGTCCAGAAAATTCACGCGCAACTACAAAACCTATGCATAGAGATGTAAGGTTTGAAGCAAGATAGGGCACCCCGGCCAGAGGTGCGCGAAGAAGTTTAGTGTATATAATGTAAAGGTCAAGGTCACAACAAGGATCATTGTCCTGTATTCACGAACTATTTGGCAGGAGGGGGACCGATGCCATTGTGACTGGAGGCACAAGCAGGTCCGAGTGTGTCCACTGCACTCTGGTGCGTGATTTGTCAGGTGGGAGGAAAGCACGCGACAAACAACTATCACTTATTGAAAAATATAACCAGACTCCGCAGCAACTGTAATGTAATTTCTATAGTTCACTGGGTCATGATGAGCGGACATGTCAGAGCTATGAGCTAATGATGGATAGGACCCTAACTTATCAAATGCAGACAGAAATGTGAGGCCTTGATCCAGCTATAGCAATCACACAGGGGGGGATTTCGAAGGCGATGTCAAGGACAAGGAGGAATGGGACTAGGATGAGGGCGTGGACAATTAATGTGCTACAACTGTGAAGGACCCTGGCACTACACATGTAACAATACGAATATGACTAGAATATGTTATCCATATTGTTATTAGTTTGACGATGAAGCAGTAGATTGTCCAACGTTGATCACACATATGCACGAGAAAGGGGTACTACAACCTACTCCAATTCAAAATATCCAAATGATGAGGTTAGAACCACGCGAAGAAGACCCCAATGTGAATATGGTGCTTAAAAGTGGTGTGACTACGGGGAAAGATAAGGGTAAGCAACTCGGGGACAATACATGGGTTCACAAGGCCCCTACGAAGGAATCTAAACTTGAATCGGAACGCGCAAAGGAAATGGTTATGGAAGCTAAGAAGAGCTTCAAGGAGGCCTCTACTTCAAGTAGTAAGGATCAACCAGAACCAAGAATGGATCCATCTATGCTTACTACCTTTTTAGAGACATGCATGAACTTGCTATGAGACAATAAGACAGTTAAAGGAATCCAAGATTTGATCACTAAGTGCGCAGGATTAGGGGAACCGCGCGTAGTTCGAAAGGTGGGGAAGAATAATTTGTGTATTGGGAGGGAAATGTAGATGAATGTGCAAATTGGCGAATATGAGATGGATCAGGTAGTCCTCAACCTAGGTTCTGACGTGAACGTGTTACCAAAAAAGACTTGGGAGTGAATGGGTTGGCCCGTGCCCATGGGAAGACTGCAAGGGGTAACTGTGGATATTGAAGGTGCGAGCACGCAGATGGACTTTGAGGTAATAGAGATTGTGGATTAAATTAACCCTTACCCCACATTATTAGGGATAGATTGGGCTACGGATATCAATGGAGTCATCAACCTAAAGAAGCAAAAAATGACTTTCAAGAAAAAGTCTCTACGCGTAGTAGTTATGCTGGATCCAGCTGAAGGAGTGTGCTACACTGAACTTGTGCGCAAAGATGACAATGGCGATGAGCTGGACTGCATTTACTAGATAACAACGAAAGACCTGGATAGGGTAAACCCAACTAAGGATGGGAGAATCTCAAGGGAGTGCGACAGTTCCTGTACTTCAGATTTTGATGAAGAAATAAAACATTGGCAGAACCAGTTGCGTGAAGTATCAATGCTAAATTACAACATGATGATTAGATCACTATGGTACGTGACAATCGAAGCCATAGAATTGCCAACATATGATGGGGACAAAGGTGGGGATGAACTCTCAGACGAAGTTGGAAGGTCAATACCAAAATAGTAGTGGTACAATGCGATGGATTGGGAATTGTGCACGGTGCTTGCACAAGGGTGGCAGAAGCACCAGAAGAATATTGGGAGCTGGCATGAATGTAGAAGAAGGATGCACTTGTGGTTTCAAAATTCAAAGCATCAAATGTGGGTCACATAGCCAGGGCAAAGTAGTTTGTGTGTCCACCTGTGTCGATGGGTGCAGTCGAGTGCTGGGTAGGCACAACTCAGGCTAAGGATAAAAAATCAAGACCAGACATGACAAGAAGAGAGGAAATCAGGAGGGCAGAGAAGAATCCTCGGACTGCGGCTCCTGCAATAGGGACGGGATGTGAGGACCTGGTTAACGGAATTATGCAATTGCAAGAAAACCTTCAACGCGGAAGCATGAAACTTCGTGAACTCGATGATGAGTGGGCACGGTTGAGGAAGAGAAGTATGACATTGGATGAAGAAATCTGCAAACTGGAAACTGAAGTCGTGCAAGCGGTCTGTGAAAAATTGAGTATGAGGAGACCGAGTCTAGCTAGCCCTACTACTGCGTTAGAATAAATTGCAACCTTGCTATCATGGATGTAACTGCACCTTACCAAACAAGGGAAGGTACCATACAAATAGGGATGTGACGCAAAGGCATGGGGAAGGTGCCCACAGCCCGGGCTAGCAGGAAAAGCAAAGCCTCGCACAAGGGGTGCGAACACCTGAATATCTATAGAAGGTACAACCTCAACGCTCTAGGCAGTTGAAAGAAGGCGCAGGACCATAAACAAGGTTGCAGGAAATCTACACAGAAAGGGGGTTCCACGTAGAGCCTGTCTTTCAGAAGGCTTGTAGCCGCACTTAATGGGATCCGATGTCACACGGATAGGCTGGGGGGTGACCATTGATGACACTGTTCATGATAAGAAGGCTAATTTAATGTAGAAAGGAGTAGACGATGGACCATTAAGACACGAATTGCGAGCTAGATTTGCTGAATTACAAGCTAGATTCGAGGAGATTGGTTGAGGTACTAAGGACTCAAAAATGGGGGGATTGGTTGAATTCAAATTTGAATGTTACTACAAAATACCACGGGGTAGCTTTTAAGCAGCTCTAGGGATTTTGAGAATTGAGGTAGTACAGAGCAGTGAGCCCCAAGCTACCTTGCCACCCGTGAATGTGTGACTGACTTAATACAGTATAAACACAATGTTGAGAACCAGAGTACGAATTATGGGAGGTAGCCAAGAAACCCGGGTGACCTAGGAGGAGCCCGGAGAGACAACAGGTGCATCAGAGGTATCGAAGTCCCCACACACACCACAACTGCAGAAAAAAAAATAGCCAATGGGGCCCATTCGAATATTACCATGGCACCCAAGTGTTAGTAAAATATCATTGGTTGAGAAGGGCAAAGCTATCACTATTGAAACAGAAGAGGAGGAGCAAGATCTACAAGACCTGATAGCTCAAATTGAGGCACAGGACGATGAGGTAGAAAATGTCTCCCAAGCACCTTCACTAATAGAGTTACCCTCCTACATTCCCCCATGGAAAGGGACAACCGAGATACCAAAGGACCTGAAGGCCACAAAGAGTGCGCTCCAAAGCCCGCTTCTTTTGGATGATATCAAGCTTGATGGTCCGCCGCTGGAACATGTACCGAATATAAAATTTGAATACTAGGACCTTGCGAATAGTGAGAAGTTCCCACAGTTGGCCATGGAAAAACTATGACAGCAGAAATGGTTGCGAGGTGTGGAGAAGGCAGGGTTACTACATCTGCGGTGGATACCACACTACCACTATGTGCCTATCACTATATTTTTCATCCGGAAACTACTGTGTCTAGTACATGATGGGTATCTATGGCTGTAACAACCGATTCCCATCACGGTTGACTTGATTCACCAAATTTCACGAATACCAATTAAAGGAAGCAATCTCGCAGACATGGCTGGAAAGAGTAGTGACTTGGGCCTCGTAGAAGCTATGGAGGCCAAGTATAAGCTAGAGAAAAAGAAGTGAGGGTACGTAATGGAAAGTATCAAAGATTGATGGGTGCGCATTGCCACCCAGTTGTTGGCTAGCAAGCTCATGAGGAAATGTCATGCAGACAAAGTACCGACATCTATAATTGCATTGGTAGAGCAGTGTGCAGAAGGGGTCTAGTTCAATTGGGCGCAGTTTCTTTGTGATGAATTTTTTACAAACTGCAAGGATGCATAGGATCAGGGTAAGACGTTCCACTATGGGTGGGTGATCTTATCATCCTGTTGAGTGCTGGAGAGATACCAGTAGACAACGAGTTTCCTGCCATGGAGCAGAACATACCTGAGGCCGTGAGGTATACCTCGCTCTGGGTGACCAAAGACGCGGCAAAGATCCGAGAGATAAAGGTATTTTGGACATTTTTAGAGGTTAGTTTATGAACATGGATCAACCATAGGCTGTGCTTGTCCTTGATGGTATATAAAAATTTACAGAGTGTGGTAGAATTCAAGGCAGATATGCATAACTTGTATATCCGGGCGCGCAAGGATCCAGCCCAAGCATGGGAAAAGCTATCATTCGTTGCCATAGATGATGCAATCTTTGAAGTAATGGCATCATGGTCTCTGGAGTGGTGTGCCTTGGACTTGGTAGAAATGGAAAAAATCGCGGCACAACAAAAGAAGGAGACCAAGCTATGCCTTGCGAAGCTAGTGGAAAGAAAGTGTCAGGAACAGGAAGCGGCCATGCAACAAACAGTGGTTAAGGTAGCCGCACTAGAGCAAATGACACAGACCATAACTACGCCCGTTGAGGAGGCCGAGGAAGGCCAAGAAATGCCCATGGAGAAGAATATACAAGGGGAGGTGGAGACACAAGAATGCACGAACCTTATGACAAATGTGACTTAACTTAAGAGGCCGCACATCCAGGTGCAGCCTTCCGCATGAAAGACGACAAAGGTAACAGAGTCCGTGGGAGGAATCCTTATTGACAAGGATGCTCTGGCAGAGTTGATGACGGAGCGGGCGACTATGTTGGGGGCACTTAGAGCATATTTGCAGGCATTACAGGTGCAACCCCCATGAATGATGACATTGTACCTTGTGGAAGGTATATCCGAGGCTGAACAGATTCTGCACACATGCACAACGAACACTTTGGTTTTACTAGAAGGAGTCGTCTTAGTAGCAGTCAAATGTGACATAAGGGGCTGGGCATTGAATTTGGTCGCCCTTCCCAAAGAAACCCTACACCAGCTGCAGGAAGGGGTAAATGTTGAGATTCATGCCAGGGAGGTCCGCGTTCTCCAAATCCTAAGTGGGAAAAAGGAAAAACTAGAACAGCTTAGCATGCAGTGCGATAGCATGGTTTCCCAAAACCAGGGAATAGAACAGGTAGTGGAGGAATCTTATAGTAGTATTGCAGAGTTAATCATACCAGCAGAACTCCCCACAACAGAAAAGATTCGCCAACTGGCAGCTGGAGTTTGTGGGACCCACAAGGAGGCTGCAAAGGTGTAGTTGGAGCTGAACTTGTAGATAGTAGAGTTGTGATTGAAGGCGTAGTCCTCTATACCCCTGGAAGTCAAAGAGTAGTGCCACCAAAACATTCAATCGAGGTTGAAAGAGATAGAGCATGATGTACAAGATTGCACTGGCTTGTTGGACCAGTTCCTCATAACGTTCACTTCACTCTAGGAGGACCCAACGCTATGGCAGTTAGAGATGGAAGCACAGGAATTGTAGTAGGCTTATCACGATGTTCAGGGAACCACGTAGACTGTCACCCTCACCCAACGATTAGCCAAGATAAGGGAGGCCCAGGATCTGAAAGAACGAGTGGATGTTGCACGACAGAAAGAAGCAGGGCTTAAAGCACACATCCAGCCTTGGCTCGAGGAAGCGTTCATGGTCACTGCCACAATAGAGAGAAATCTAACCTAGATGCGGGACACATATGTGAAAAGGCAAGTAAACGCTGCTGACAATGATGGATCAAAACGTTGTGCACATTTGATACAGCAAACAACAGAGGAATGTGTGGCTGACATCCGCGAATCACAGAGGTTGTTGGATGGTCTCCGAGCGAAGATTGCCATGCTAGCCAAGTGACTTGGGATGAATCATAATGTTTGTGTTGGGGGCCTGTTGGGCAGCAAGTCCCCTGTGTAAACATTTTTGGGCTTAAAGCCCACAATTTTGGGGATATTGGTATTGTAAAGGCTCCGCAAGGTGCACGGAGCGTGAGTTGTAACGACTCAAATCAAAGGGTAGTCCGCTCGAAAATAAGGTAAAATAATAGAAAGTGAGTCAGCCTACCCATGGTTTGCGAACCATGAGAATGTATAAAAAAGGAAAAGCTCTAGGTGTAGAAGACAATTTTTAGAAAAGCATTGAAGAAGATAGAAAGTGTATGGGTTGCTAATAGTGATATTCACTCTAAATCTGTAAGTCTAAGGCAAGGGCTGTAGTAGGGGATAGAGGCTCTGTAGCTGTGTGCGCAGAGACTTGGTAGAGTCCGCAGCTGTGTGCATGGACCCCTGCATTTGTGTCTGCAGGATAGGAAGTGGATTATAATTGACAAAGGCATTAATAAAGATAAGTTTATTTTGGAGTATCGAGTATCTATTTCTATATTCTGGTTTATGCATTTGTTCATGATTTATGATTACACGCATGTCTATTTTTGTTAAATGGTAACTGAAAGTATTGTGCCTTCATAATTTAACACAAGATCTATAATAATACTAAGCACAGAAAAGGGTAAATTACATTCGCGCTTGTCTAAGGTAGTTACTCTGAAAAGACAGTTGTGCAGAAGTAATGCAGCACGTAGGATCGATTTGTGCACCCCCCAGACCACATCAAGACATTCCCAGGGTGCGGAAACCTGGTTCCAGCACCCTCCCATACTACCTTGGGTGAGACTTCAGTCCACGCTCCACGGACTATTGTCAAAAGGGCCGGTAGTGTTGGGATTTGTTTGGCTAAACATTGTTGAACCTTAGTCAGGCCCCAATAAGCCAAAAATAGGTCAAATGGCGAGTCAGTGACATTCAATTAGGACACAATATAATTCACACGATTATGTGGAAAACAAAAAAGAAGTGCAAGAATCAATGAAGTTGAGATCAAGATTCCACTCTTGGTGCACAACATCTTTGGTTTTCTATAAATATATAATACATGCTTATTTGTTGTATATAATTATTATAATGTAAAGGTGAAGCATATGACGTTTGAGTTGTAAATTTATGGAGTATTGATGTATGTGCCTTAAAATTATTATGTGCTTCTCATGTTTGATATGTCTTGAGCTTTATGTGATTCTCATATTGGATGTTGTTGATGGATGAATGGTTTTTAAAAGGAAATCTTTATATTGTGTCATTACTTGTATTACAGTAACTTATATTTTTTCCTCTTATTTCATTAATAAAAATGTGAATATGGTTTCCTACATCCAATCACTTGTTGTTATCATGTAGAGTTTGTTTGTGAAAAAAAATAAATATTTATGCATATATTTTAATTAGAATCATAGGGAAGCTCCCTACAAAGAGGCACTAGAGAAAAGTGAAATGGGATGAATAGTCCTACATACATATTCCTATAACAAAAGGTTATTCCAACAAATAAGAATCATGATTTTAGATGATCTAGATTGGTAGAAAATTATATATTACAAAGCAATGGAACACATAAAATATTGCAAAAATATAAACACAAAAAATTCATAAAATAAGAGAGAAACAGATATACACGGTTCACCTAGTTTGGGCTACATCCACAGAGAAACAGCTAGTCCTTCCTTTTATATTATCCAACAAACTGAAGAGATACAACCTATAATAGACCCGTTGTAATTCTCTCTTTGATCTCAATCTCCTCTCTCTTCCTCATTCAAAATACAAATTTACATAGATGCAATACAATTCCCTCATATATAGCGAGGGGTTGCCTTCTAGGGAAAAACCCTAAATTAAACATAACTTCTACCATCATATCTCCGCCTAATGAACGGCCCAGATTGACTATGAAATTACAACATTTTACAAGGCAATTTTACATCTATTTTTAGCTTCAGGGGTGCTGCCCTCGATCCCCCCTCCACGGGGGGCAGCTCCCAAAGGTCACAACCACCTCCCCCCTAAACCCCCCCTGCAGCGAATATTTTACGGGTGGCATTGCCTCCCCATTACGAATTGGGGTCCAATGCAGCAATGCCTTTGAATATAAAAGATAATTAGGCTCCATAACCAACAATCCCCCACTTGGACACTGATTATAGCAACTCCACCGCTGCTTCATTTGCTGGACAATGACTCCACTTTGGACCTAGTTGTTTCTCATCTTCTTCATCATACTTGAAGAGCAATTGAAACTGAGTAGATTCTCAGTTTCTCCCTAGTTATAGCTTTTTTTAACATATCTACGGGGTTTTTTCTACTGTGTATCTTTTCCAGCTTCAACTATCCATATTCCAACACTAACCGTATGAAATACTACTTTAGCTGTATATGTTTAGTCTTGGAATGAAATGCAAAGTTCTTTGCAAGATGTATGGCACTCTAGTTGTCACTATATAACCTACCCAACTCCTGCTTCTTACCCAATTCATCCAGAAACCTTTGTAACCAAATCATTTCTTTACTAGCCTCTGTAGCAGCAACATACTTTGCTTCTGTTGTTGAGAGTGCAATAACACTTTGCAGTTTTGAGACCCGACTGATAGCTATTCCACCTATAGTGAATGCATACCCTATTGTGCTCCTCCTATTATCCCTATCAAAATCATTTCTTTACTAGCCTCTATAGTAGCAACATACTCTGCTTCTGTTGTTGAGAGTGCAACAACACTTTGCAGTTTTGAGACCAACTGACAGTTATTCCACCTAGAGTAAACACATACCCTATTGTTCTCCTTCTGTTATCTCTATCACCCACCATATTTGCATCAACATATCCCTGTAGAGCAATGTTTGAGCCACCAAAGAATAATGCTTGATTTGTGGTACCTCTCAAATACCTGAGAATCCACTTCACTGACATCCAATGTTTTTTTCCTAGAATGTTCATGTACCTGCTTACAACTCCCACTGCATGTGCAATATCAAGCCTTGTGTAGACCATTACATACATTAAGCTTCCAACTGCTGATGCATATGGAACTTTAGACATATGAGCTATTTCTTCTTGAGTCAAGGGACACTCCTCCTTAATTTGAAATGGCTAGCCAAAGGTCTACTAACTAGTTTTTCATTCTACATATTAAACCTTTTCAACACCTTTTCTATGTACTCACTTCGAGACAATGTTAATTTGTGATTCTTCCTGTCTCTAGTTATTCTCATACCAAGGATTTGTTTTGCAGCACCCAAATCCTTCATTGCAAATGAGTTCACCAATTTTGTTTTGAGCACATTTATTTCTTACATGTTAGAACTTGCAACAAGCATGTCATCTACATATAATAAAAATATAATATAGATGCCATCATTTTTCCTTTTTAGATAAACACAATGATCAGAGTGACATCTAGTATAACCTTGTTTAGACATAAAACTATCAAATTTTAGATACCACTACCTTGGAGCCTGTTTTAATCCATACAAGCTCTTCTTCAACTTGCACACTAGTTTCTCCTTTCCTTTTACCTCATATCCTTGTGGCTGCTGCATATATATCTCTTCCTCCAAATCCCCATGGTGAAAGGTTGTCTTTACATCTAACTATTGAAGATGCAAATCTCCAGCTGCTACTAGACTTAAAATAGTTCTAATTGAATTAATTTTAACAACAGGAGAAAATATCTCATCAAGGTCTATACCCTTTTTCTATGCAAACCCCTTCACCACAAATCTAGCTTTATACCTTTTTCTACCTCCATCTTCTTCCTTCAACTTGTAAACCCATTTATTCTGCAATGTTGTTTTACCTGCAGGCAACCTAACTAAGTCCCAAGTCTGTTTATGTGCTAAGGAGTCCAATAAAGGTACAATTCTTTGATTTTACCTCAAGCTTTGTTCTATTTTCTTTATTAATGTGGACAAAGGCTTCACAACCAAAAGTTTTTAAAAAGGAGTAGTTTACCTTTTTACCTATCCATGCCTCCTCTGGAATACCACCATCCAAGGAACTTGAAGGCCATCTATTTATTAGATAAATAGCAGTATTTACAACATAAGCCCAAAATTGTAAAGGAAATGCACCTTACATGCTCCATGATTGTTTTGTTCATCCTTTTTGACACACCATTTTCTTGTGGTGTTCCTGGAACTGTCTTCTCTTTGTGAATTCCATTCTCCGAAAAGTACCTATCAAACTCTTTGCTACAATATTCACCTCCATTGTTTGATCTAAGACACCTCAACCTTTTTCCTGTCTCATTTTCAACCAAATCTTTCCATTTTTGAAAGTATCAAATACATCAGATTTATTTTGAATACAATAAATCCAGGTTTTTCTATTTGCATCATCAATAAAAGTAACATAATAACGAGAGCCACCAAGAGATGATACCTGAGTAGGTCCCCATACATTTGTATGCACAAGCACTAATTTTCTGCTCTTCTTTTCTTTCCCAACTCTGAGGAATCTGACTCTCTTCTCTTTTCCATAAACACAATTCTCACAGAATTTTAAATCAACATGCTTCAAACCTGGAAAAAAATTTCTTGAATGAAGAATTTGTGTCCCCTTCTCACTCATGTGCCTGAGCATATGATGCCACAATGCAGTATCTTCTCCTGTAGAGGTTAAAGCATTACCATAATTAGAAATACCATTGCATAAATACAATGTACCAACCTTTTCTCCTTTTGCTATTACCAGGGATCCTTTAGTGACCTTCCACATTTTATTTGTAAAAGTAGCCACACAACCTTCACCTCCCAACTACCCTGTTGAAATAAGATTTTTCTTCAGATCTGGAACATGCCTTACCTCCTTCAATAGCCATTGATTTCCATTCTGCTGTTTTATGAAAACTATACCCATTTTAATTATTTTACATGGTTTATCATCACCCAATCGAACCTGTCCAAAATATTTTTGAACATAATCATGAAAATGTTTCCTATCAGGTGTCGCATGGAATTAGGCCCCTGAATCTACCACCTAGGTATCAATAATATTTTCTAAATAAAGAATCAAAGCATCTTGCAACACATCACCTGTTACATTCGCTTCATGATTATTTACTTGCTACATGTCTCCTTCTTTTCCCTTCCGAGACTTGTAGTCTTTCTTCAGGTGTCCTTTCTTCCCACATTTCCAGCACACTATCCCCAATATGGACTTGGATCCATCGCATTTCCTTGCTAAGGATTGCACTGACAACATCATCAAACTTTAAAGTACTAGATTCAGAGATAGAGTTACTAATGGCCATAACTAAACCATTCCAACTTTCTGGCAATGAGCACAAAAATAATAGAGCCCTAACTTCATCATCAAAAGTTACCCCTACAAAACTTAACTGAGTGGTAACTATAATAAATTCATTTAAATGATCAGCAACAGATCCACCTTCTGGCATTTTCATATTAAATAGATGCTTCATGAGAAATACCTTATTTGAGGCTGAGGGTTTTTCATATAGTTTGGCCAATGTCGACATTAAACCCTCTGTTGTTGTTTCCTTTGAAATATTAGATGCTACCAACACTTCTAGGCACAACCATATTGTTCCAAGTGCCTTTCTGTTGAGAATATCCCATTTTGTGTCTGTCATACTCGTCGGCTTCTTTTCCTTTCCACTCAATGTTTGGTATAGATCTCTCTGATACAGATAATCTTCCATCTGCATCTTCCATATATGGTAGTTTTGGTTGTTAATTTTTTCGACCCTAAACCTACCATCTTCCACCATTTCTCTCACTTGAACCAGTAACCCTTTTCTCCTACGATTTTATCAGCCAAATAGACCTTAGACTTTGATACCAGTTGTTAGAAAATTATATATTACAGAGCAATGGAACACATAAAATATTGCAGAAATTTAAACACAGAAAATGCATAAAACAAGAGAAACACGGATATATGTGGTTCAACTAGTTTGGGCTATGTCCACGGAGAAATAGCCAGTCCTTCCTTTTATATTATCCAACAAATAGAAGAGATACAACCTACAACAAATTTGTTGTAATTCCCTCTTCGCTCTCAATCTCCTCTATCTTCCTCACTCAGAATACATATCTACATAGACACAATACAATTCCATCATATATAACAAGGGGTAGCCTTCTAGGGACAAAAACCATAAATTAAACATAACTTCTACTCTCAGATCTCCACCTAATGAACAACCAAGATTGATTGCAAAATTACAACATTTTACAAGGCCATTTTACATCTATTTTTAGTTTCGGGGGCATTGCCCCCGATACCCTTGCTAGGGGGGAGGCTCCTAAAGGTCACAGCCGCCCCCCCCAGACCCCCCTGCAATGAATATTTTACCAGCAACGTTGCCTCCCCATTACAAACTAGGGTCCAATGCAGTGATACCTTTGAATATAGAAGATAATTAGGCTCCACACCCAACATAGATACATAGGGACTAATGATTTCTCCCAAGGAGGTAGGAATCAACCTAATAAGCCGTGTTGGATAGGAAATTATCTCTAAAAATATGAAATGAGATAGAAAGTAGTATTCTCAAATAGTGGGCTTTATGATCAATAAAATTGATCCAATCAAATCTAAGGAACTACAATTGACGTTGTAGCAATCAAATATATGTAATAATCTTAATGGTGTTAAGATGAGTGGAAGTTAAGCACATGAAATCCCACCAAGTATGAGAGAAATGAGGACTCTCTCAACTTGTTCCAAGGTACCCATCAATGAGGAAAATGGGACCAAGGCACATAAGACCATCCCCTAGAATCAAGGTGATAGTGTCAAGATGGGTATGTACACCATGCCAAGGAACAGGAGGAGCTCCTAAGTTCCAACATCCAAAGTACAAAAATTTCATCCATATCAATATGGATAAGTGTTATTTATAAAATATGTGGGGATCTGTATGAAGGTACACTCCCTCTGGAGCGATGATACAAGTCACGTATGTTTGATAATCTAGAACAATCAACAAGGCCAATGAACCATCAAGTGTATGAATCTGAATGATGTAATAATGAGCTAGAGTTGATCACATGAGAGATAACGAAGTCAAAGAGTAATAAGGATTATCCTTGCTGGGTATGGGGCATGCACTAATGAGGAATATGTTCCCAAGGTGCATTATCACTTAAACAAAACCCCTATTTCAATATAGTTATTGAATTTGATTAAGGAAGGACTTCTAGAGTCAAGGGAATAAGGGATCCTTTAAAAAGAGATATGGGCTTAAGACCTCCCTTGTTTATAACATAAAATAAAGGATTACCCAACAATTACTTAAAACATTCCATAAGGAATGGTCAATTACTCAACAATAGGATATTGAAGGACAAATCAATAAACCAAGTATACAACTAGACACTACCTGGATAAAAATCATGGACACGAGGGAAAATTGTAACAATATTTGAGGAATGGAATAGAATTGATAGCACACAAGTGTGATTCATCATAGATGTTATGAATACTGGAAACATAGGGATGTTTCCATTAATGAAATGTGTAATGAAGAAGCACCAAACCCTCTTATTATTTCCAAAGGGGTTCCAAGGTGATGAGAAAAATCAAGGTGAAGGGACAAGCATCCCACCTAATAATCCAACCATTGTGTCAAGAGACACGATATCCAAAAGGTACCTTAAATAAAATCTGAATGGAAGATAAATGGGGATACATTGAGATAAATTCCTTATTAAAAAATGAAATAATTGTAATGTTGAAGGTGAAAACTGTGAATGGTAGAAAACAAGGATACATATAAGTAGGAATATCTTATGGGGTGGGTGAATGGTGCTATAAAAATAAAGAATCATCACAATATGGATGAAGTGGAGGGATTATATGATAATCCAAAAAAAATCAAAGAAAGGGTGAAGGATTCTATGGGTAAACTTTTCAACATGACGAGTAGAGATACATGAATCTAAACTCTAAGATATAGATTAGTTGAACTCCCAACCCTACGAATTAGTAAATGGTTTTGGTACCAAAATTCAAATAAGGTCACAAAACTAAGGCAACCATAGAGGGAAGTCTCTATCACTAGGTATATGATAAATGCAAAATATGGATCAGATAATCTATTTACCGAAGAAAGGTTGGTCCTATAGGTGATTTAGGGAAAACAAAGGTAAATGCAACATTCCTAAGCAATGTATGTTATGTTAAATGCTAGTTAAAAATGGTTTCCTAAAGAGGACCACATTCCATAATTATACAAGGGATTATATAGCAAGTTATTGCACATAAGTCAACTAATACCAAAGCATAAAGGTCCTCATGAAAAGAGATGCATATAAATTTGAATGAGAAAGTGCACTCATTTTACTTATTCAAGGGAATTGTTTTTTGTAAACAAGGTATCAAAGTAGTAAAATCTAAAATTCCACTTTGGGAGGGGCTTGGAATTATTTGGGGAAGGATATAGGATTCTTATGTCATGAACCTCCATGTGATGTAGATGAGGGAGAATAGAAATTTGATGGGCCTTACACCCCCTAAATTTTTGTATGTAGCATGCTATTTGCATGCCCTAGATTTAGAGTAGTGGACTCTATGTAGTATGTTACACACACATGTGCATGTGTGATCGTACACACAAATTATAGATGTTGTCTTTGAAATGAAAATATGGATCCCCAATCTATATGTTTACATTTACAAATGACGATGCATTCTAGATTACTTGTGAATTAAGAAATGTTATCTTCTTATGTATAGATGTTTCAAATTCCAGTCTAGAATGTTATTTTCAACTATATCTATGAAATTATTTTTCTTTTGCAAACATGGATAAACAAAATTGATTCAAATGGCCACACCAAAGTTTTAGGTCACAAGTACTGCACATGATAAACATTGTTTAACTACATTATGAGAAATTCAGATTCAAAACAAAGATAACGATTATGGATGTGACGTTTAAGGGAATCAACTAATAAACTAATAATAACAACACATTTATATTAATTATTCATGGTAGGTCCAATCCAAAGGACAATCAAAATATGTAAATATGTCCCAAGATGCTAATGATATATTTCATGAATAACGCATACCATTAGCATGATCAATATAGCAACAAGATGAGAAACTCGTTTAGGAGGAAAAAGAATACAATGTATGAGATACAAAATTTACAAAAAGGATGACGAAATATATCTAAACAAAGTTAAATATACAAAGGAACTCTAAAATAAATAATGAGGGGTAAAAAATCTCAAGGTAGAGCACGTTGTGAGGTTAGGAAGAAATTCACCTTCTAGCTCTATAATAAGATATGTAAGGGTCCTTAATATAGCATATAGCATATCGTGGGTTTGGTTAGAAACAATGACCAAATCCTCTTCACAGAAGACATGAGGGTGCATTTTCTAGTTATATTGGGATTCGTTATAATTTTTGGCTACTTCAATGGTTTGCAAATTAATGACAATATTCATTAGCATGTTTTAAATTCTTTAATATATGATCTAATGGAAATGCATTAGGGAAGAGTTTTATAGATAAATCGAGGGTCAAGATCTAACACTAAATTAGTAAGTCAATTGCCTTACTATGGATATGATGAAATTTTGTTATCCTAATAACAATTTTAGTAGGATATGACGAGCATGTGATGTTAGTTATTCTTGTGGTTTTAAGGACTTTATTAATCTCCTAGACATGAAAATTCTTCTTATGGATAATGTAAGGATGAAACTTTGGTGCACATAACCTAATAGTGAATCTATCTCTCACTATTTTTCATATTTGAAATTTTAGCCATGGTAATTACACAACTATTTTGGGGCACCAGACTATGTGATGACATATCCATGGTATTTGTGAATATTTTCGTGGATTCATCTCATTTTATGAAGTAAAAGAACGCCATAACAATATATTTATAATTACTAGAAAAGGGAGGGTTACGCTTAATGAAATCAAAAACCCATTTGTAGAATAAGATAACCATGTGTAATAGGGATTGAGCATCCCATAGATTATGGCATGAATTTAGTATCTATTACAATACTTAACTTCCTAAATACATTCCTTCAAAGGAGTATGCCAAAATTATCCTACATGCCTAATCTTCTAAGTAGTAAAGATCCCAAAAAGGTGGCCACCACAAGCACCACTATCATAAGAATTCAAGACCTTCTCCACCTTATTATGAGTTTATGATGCAACAAGATATCAAGTTGTAAATAATAATTATCATCCCTAATGAGGATATATCAAGGAGGATATAACAAGGAGGATATTGAAAAATACACCTTCAACCATCATGTGCCAAATCAAGATCAAACATTTGGATACACTGACAGATTAAAATTTCACCGTACTATAGGTCATAAATAAATATATAAAATAATTGCCCAACTAAAAGGTAATCATTCAATGGTGGGTTCAACCCACCAATTAGGAGGTCTAAAATTAATTTACCAAGTGTTAAGGATTTCTAACTCTTGAGTGTGAGGACTTTAAGTCAAACTCCTAAATGATAACAACTCAATGGGCATACTTTGTATTGTTAACCTATAGACTCAATATAAATGATATAGGGTTAAAAATCATGAATACCTTAGTTTACACATTAAAATATGGTGATATAATTCTCAATAGAGAAAACAAGCACCATGGATTATTTCTCCTCATGGTTGTGGGGAAAAAGATCATATATAGGTCCTTACTTCGATAATAGATGACATGCTCACATCCATTAAGCCCATAATAAATTAACACTCCAATGACAATGAAGGGTGAAGAAAAAATGCAAAAGATAATTCCTTATTAAATTTAAGAGGACTAGTTAAAGGTGTTGATGTAATAACACTTTTTAACCTATCAAAGGTGTGTCGGTCGTAATCATACAATAGAAAGAGTATGTTAAATCATAACAACCAAAGAAAACCAAAGTGGTGGTGGCATAATGTTAAGCATAAAACCCTTTATTAATCATTATATATATATATATATATATATATATATATATATATATATTACATTTCTAGTGTTATATTATTAGGTCATCCAAAAACTTTCATTATACCCTTTGTCTCACACACACACACACCCTAAGGAGACTTAGTCTTACACTCATCTCATCTTGTCCTTTGTATTATATTCATTATAAAAGGAGGTTTCTCCATCCAAGTGGATTGTATTCATTTACTTTTTATTGCTTTTAAGGAACTTGAACCATTATATTTGGTATCAAGGTTGATGATCCTAGGGTTTTTCTCTTTCAATCAAGATATAATGGGATTTTCACCATATTTTTTTTCTAGAAAGATTAAAATAGGAAATTTTAAGGGGTTTGAGGAAAAATATCTAAACATAAGTAATAAATATTTCAAGTTCTATTTCTCTATGATTTTGGAGATATAGCCGATGTAAGTTGGGGTTTGTGATTATTCCTAAAATAAGTCTCAAATGAGTCATCCTTTTATTTATCTATAACATTTGTCTAGGAAGTTATAGATAGTGAAACTTTGTGGATATTTACAAATAAATAGTACAAATTTAAAATTTTTATATTTCAATTCATTATAATTTTGAAGATACATATCTATGTTCGAGATCATATTTTTGGTCCCCTGATTACATCATTAGAGTCAGTTCCTTGGTCGAGTTGTTTAAGCCACAACTTAAACCTTGTGGGGTTGTGCAAATAGGATTTCAGTGAATTGTTTTGTGATATTCACATTGCCTATTGACCAGTTTTTCATCACGTCCTAAGGTCCCTAGCCCATTCATTAAACAAACATTTTAAGCTAGTTGAGGTTCTACCACCTCACCTACCACATCATTGTTGATGTTATCTTGCCATGTGGCATCCTTTTCCTAGTGCCATGTGTCGCCCAAAAATAGGCTACTTGGACACCCAAAAGGGCCATATCCACCTGCCACATGTCACACTATCATTATGCCACCATCATATTCCTACCACATCATTACCACCAATTTGCTACATCATGTTGCCACATCCCCATAGTCCATCATCCCTGGGTGAATATTTCAGCCATACCTTTGTAAACTTTGTTGGGGTCATGCCACCTAGTATGCCATGTCTTCATTTTCCATCAATCAATATCTACCACCTATTATTGTTGCCACATCACAAGGTTACCGCATACTTCATCCCTATTCCATTTATTGTGTCTACACTTTGTAAATCAGTTGGGGCCACAATGTCCATGCCACATATTAATGCTAATCCCACTTAATATTAAGAATGTTTACCCTGAGTTAATGACTTTCACATCATCACATCCCTAGGTCCTTGAGAAAATCCATTTCATCAAACCTTTTCAAAATATCAAGGCACTGGGTCCATGAGGCCACGTATTAACACTAAACCCTTAATTATACTAATCATTGGGACAATTAGCTTGTGTTAGAACCTGGAGCCTTGGAACCTTGTTGAAACTTCAAAGTGTGATAACTCCTTCTCCTTTAGGAGTTATACCAAGTGCCATATACTGTTGGAAAGGTATCAAAGAGGGATATCTGGCTGAAAACTTATATTTTTCATTGATGTTAAGGAACAAGAGAATAATTTCCTTCAAAGATAGGCCACACATCCATCAGGTAGTAATAAGATCAACAAGCTCCCCCTGAACATGTATTCACTTGACATTAATGACTATACTTGACATCAATGAAAACCAACCATGAATAATCTCCTTAGGCTTGCCATCAATGACTAGCCTTTAACATCAATGAAAACACTTTACTCAACAATATCTCCATTTGAAATTGATGTCAACACTTCTAAACATTTTTGGTCATTAATGGTAGCACCATTTCTTCAAAACGCTCCCTGTCATTCTAAAAATTGGCTCATTACTACCTTCTTATTATTGTTTTCTCATGCTCCCCTTATTATTGACTAAGCATTCTCCATCAGCAAGGTCTACACTATTTTCACATATTCTACCCTTTTTTATATCAATATCATGGGGTTTATATACTCCCCTTGTGGCCAGTCTCCCCTTGAACTGTAAACCAAGTTATGGATTATGATGTGGCTAATCTGAGATTCCTATCAATATTCTTCTAACATGATTATGACGAACGCACCATCACAATTGTGAATCATGATTTCAATTGTGTTTTTTGGTGAACTACACCCCCTAAACACACATTCCTATTGATGATATGAAAGCTTCTCCTAAATGTGATTTTCTATCCTGTCTTAAATCATTACAACCATCCTTAAAGAACATGTTTGGATAGATACCCTCTTTGCTTGTAAATAAAACTAATGAGATAAGAGTGAGACATCACTCCCAACTTTAGCCTTATACGCTCAAAATATTATCTTGAAAGACATTAAAAATATAAACAACTAATTCCTTTGTTCGAATATATTCCAAATTCATAATATGATCAACCATTTTATCTCTAAGAAAATGGTATTTTATGGGGATATGCTTACTTTTAAATAAAGAATATGGTTTTTGGATATACTGATAGTGTTTGTGTTATCATGGATAATTAGAATAGGTTCATCATAAGTTACCTTCATGACTTGTTTTGTGCGCTTTGTCCAAAAAATCTGTGTAACTTGTTACAACTGCCATGTGTTGGTATTTATATATGAATCATGCAATTCACCAAATTTCACAATAATTATCAACCTGAGGCTTGACTAGTTATTTGAAGCCAATCATGCAAGGTATATGCAAGCCACAATTTCCCTATCCAACATTGAAATTTGAATTATAAAATTAACATGTGTAACAATAAGAAATAATTGTAATATCATTAAGAGTAACAACAAGTTAAGACTCACAACAACACACTAATAAATCATTCACAACAATAAATAACACAACATAAATAAGCCTATGCACACATCTAATCCAACTACACCTGGTTAGAAGAGTGGGCCCAACTCCCTAATCAGGGTTGTGGCAAGATCAAGAAGTCATGAAATGCTCAGAATATTATTATTTCATTAATAAAAATGAAATTACAAAAGTATGTTTTTACAGACTCAGAGTTAGCGTATTTCTCTTGCGATCTTAAGGGTTGGCTTTCACAGCCCCGTAACTCCACTTATACAATTGATCAAAAACTAACAACCACTAGAATTACAATAGTTGTCTGCCTACAATTACATAATAGTTTCCAAGGTGAAGCCAAATATAAATATAGCATTGTTTTGGTTGAGAGATTCATCCATCGTTGTAGCTAATGTCCATGGTGGGAAATTTTTGGACCCTATATTAGGTGGGCGGACCTACCTATGGTTTTAAGCATGGATTTTGTACGTGGTTTTGGGCATGATGGTTTTTTGTCCATGGTATTCTGTAGATCTGGTCAAGGGAACTATGGTTATGTTCTAATCCAAGGTTAATGGATTGGGGTTTATGGATGCTTCAAAATGTATATATATGTATTGTAACACTAAAAGGAATATAATGAAAAATCAATTTGGTAGTCCCATTTTTGGGATACAGGGGAAAATCTCTGTGTATATCTCTTTTATGTTTTATGCTCTTGACATTGTTTATTTTTTGCTTTTAAAATTTGTATGCAAGTAATTTATGTACAAGGTTAAAACCTACAGTCCAAGGATAGAGTTGCCAGCTCGATGGTTACCATTCATTAAACCACGTTTTTAGTCATCATTCCTCCAAATCTGCAAGAATAATCGAGTTTGTAAGCCACTTAGGTAATAATCTCCTATGTCTATGCTTCATTGATTAATAATTCGCAAAGACACAACAAGAGGCATACTTGTGTTGTTTATAATATAAATCAACCAACAATGGTATGAAATGGTACAGGAAAGGGGTAAAAAGGAAGGTAAAAAGTATGCAAATTTAGCAACCAACATCTCCCCCCAACCAACCTTTCTACATGTCCTCATGTAGCTCATCGCCTACATATATCTGGGTTTGAGTTGTTGTGATCAACATGAATCTATGCAAGATCATACTTTGCGTCAATTTCTATTCTCGGAAGCTTATACCCATCTGTTTTGAGGACTTCCTTCCACCAATCCTCGTCTACCATGTAAGATGAGGTATATTGATCGAATGGCAGCCAAATAATGGGGAACCGAAATCTCAGTCCCATCCACTGGGTCCCACGATGTTATATACATGAAATATACCAAGGTATTCTGTCTAAAGCTCGAGAAAAATTGGGGGCCTTAAAATTTTCATGTGTCCTGATGGCTAATGACGATAACATCCACCATTTCTAGTAGATGTCCTGGGCTTCCTCCAGACAAATAAAATTTTTCTTTGTACACATGTAAGCACACTACTTCTGGGTTACCAACATCTATCCCTTCCATCCTTCGATGTCCAAGAAGGTACGATGTCTATTATAGACATTCACAGACTGATAATGCTCCCTCCAAAGGACAAGTGGCATGTTTGCTTGGTTCTCTTCGAACATGTCAAAAGATTTCCTCCACTTAACCTGATTAACCATGTAAGAGGTGAAGGCTCTCAACTGAATATCCCCCACGCATGGCATCAGGTTAAATGACTAATCATCACCTAGAAAGTAATCATGCATGTAGAGTTCGCACATCAGGTATTCGTTCATGGTATTGTGGCCCCTCAGGATACACAAAAAATGCATCAGATCTTCTATCACATGGCTTATTTCCTAATCAATGTTTTCCAAGAAAAATAATAAATATTGTTCATGGAGGAACAGAGCATAGCTATGGGCAGGAGGTTAGCAAGCCATTACCTACTATGTTAGAGCAAACATTTCATCCTTGTCATCCTTGTCATCCTTTAGTAGTTGCACCTGCTCTTCTAGTTCCTTGATATTCTTCTGATGTTTCCCCTGCTTCCACTTTTCTTTCTCTATCTAGCCTACCACTTCTAAATCTTTGCAGTCAACGAAAATTCTCGTGACTTGAATAAATGCAAAAGTGGCTCAGTTTGTGCGGTCACTGAAGTTGTGGGCCTGTCTTCAATCTGCGCTACTGCTGAAGTGATTTTGGCCCTAATTTTCATGGAATTTTTATTTTGCTTCCTCACTGACTTCCATAAGCGCAGCACTTGCTTTCTTAGCTTAATGATTTCCATTCCTAATTGCATGTTTTCTATGAATTGTGACTGGTACCTTTCCTTAAGGGGACGCCTCCTTTTGCACATTTCTTAATAAATTATTGTTTGATAGTGACCTCCTCCATTAGTCTTGCAGTAGGTGTGGCGTTTGGAAGATTGACTTAAATAAATTCATCAACTCGCTCCTACTTTACCCTGATCTCCTATGTTTTTTCCTTAGCTCGGGGAACAACCCCAACATCCTCTCCTTTAGGTATCGGGACCGCCATATCTTCCCTCAGTGGCTCTAGAGTCACTGCAGGCCCTTGTGTGGTAGTGTCTTTGACACCCTTTTCTTATAGTTTCTCTGCTGCCCAATCATCCTCTTCCATGAGCTTGGAAATTGGTTCTATCCCTTGTGAGTTAGTTCCAACAGCAACATCCTCCTCTAATGGTCATGTGGAGACAAGATCGACCATAATTTCTCCAGTTTGTCCTTCGTTCAACACTGGTTCTTGTGTGACAATGTCAGCCACCGATTCTTCAATTTGTTTATTTTTTTCACTAGTCAATGTTGGTTCTTTCATAACAACATCGAAAATGGTGCTTTTAGTTGTCTTGAAAAACTTTAATATCAGAGGAGAGACTTTTTCTTTCACTAGGCATCTAGGGGAATGAAATTACCTTACCCCTCTTAGAAAAGAAGCAAAAAGCAGAAAACAAAGAATTTTTTCTTCAATTTCCATTCTTCCAGTGCCTTCTCCTTTAGTGCCCTCAATTCCTATCCTTCCTTTTTGTCAATTGGCTAGTTTTTTCTCACTTTTTCTTTTTCTACCTATGCTTCTTCCAAATTGTCCTCCTACTTAGAAACTGACACTAGCTCTTGTGGAGCAGTGTCGACTGCAACCCCTGTTCCCTCCAAGGGTTCCTCATTTATTTGATCAAGTGATGTTGGTTCTTATGTATCATCACCACCTACAATTTCATCTAAGGGTGGCAATTCTTCCATAAAATTGGTAGTCAATGCTGGTTCTTATGTAAAAACATCGTCTATTGTCCCTTTCTCTATTGATGAACCTGCATTTTATTCTTCCATTGGGCCAAAAGTTGATGTTGGTTCTTGCGTAGCAGCATCTTCTATGGTCTCTTCTTCCACCACTAATTCTTCTTCCTCCTCCCTTCCAGGCATCATAGCTGCAGGTTCTTCCTCTACTAGCTCAATGAATTGTGGCCAAGCCACAAAATTTTGTGAAATGGCATGCACCACCAATAGTCTAACAAGCCCATGGTTGGTGATAACCACCAATGCTTGTCGAGACTGATGAGTAGACTATGCCATTAATTGAATACTATTCCATAAAAAATGTGGCATATCCAAAGAATGAACATGAAGGAACTGAAGTCACACAAGAGGCTTGAATTGATATTTAAACAGGGTAGCAAACCGGCCTTCTCAAGTAATATACCTTATAACAAAATATGCGACCTCAACCCATGGATGTGGCAGAAATTTCAATCATACCCCTACCCTTTTGGACCATTGTTTCTCCTGTTGTCACTCATTGCTTCACAAGTTATCAGCAGCTTCAAGTGCCAAACAACATCAATGTTGAAGACGTTTTCATTCCACATAAGCTATCAGGCCAAATTAGACCCTCTTCATTGTGTAGCTCTCAGAAATATCTTTCCAACGATATATAGAAGTCCAAAAATGGACTCCTGGAGTAGAATTTAAAATATTTTTAAGATTACCTTTGGAAGACACAGAAAACGAAGAAAAAAATACTAAGGGATGAAGACAAATTGCAACTGAAGGCTTGAGAGAAATCACAATTGCAAATTAGCAAAGTCTAGAAAGCAAGGAACACTAGCGAAATGGAAAAGAAATGATCTGCCAATTTCTAATATTGCATGTTGGAATTCAGTGGGTCCTGGGACACATACTTATGTTTATTGGAGGGGTTCAAGGCCAAACACTGATATCATAGATTGGCGATAATAGGTGCTAAGGGCTACACACCAGTACAGGGTCAGAACTATCTCTAAACACCAATATCATGGGAATCACTGCATAACTAGACTTTACTAAGTGTTAAAGTGTCGAGAGGGCTGAAAAACTAAACATAAAGAATATGCTCAACGAAACAAATGTCGGGCCACCCCCTTCTCTCTCCTCTAGGTGGAAGTATGGTGGTACAACAATCAGTGATTGGTGGCTTTGGTTTATTGGTAATCAATGATTAGTGGGGGATTACTGCTCCAAATCATTGAAAATTACCGATATTGCAATGTAGTGCAAAATCATTGAGGAGGGCCAAATTTCATTTACAAAGGAAATGCTTGAAAAAACAGGGTCGGGTAGGACATTTTCTCTCTCCTCCATGGGACTACGTGGTGACCTATGATTAGTCCATCGAGCTAACATGGTAGATAATGACACCAACAACATGGCACATATGGATTATGACATGGAGGGTGGACATGTGTCACTCATTTTTCCCATTTTCAAGGGTCCTATGGGGCCATTTTTGGGTGCCACATGTCACGACTCACAGGGTGACACATGGTAGTGATGATGTCACCCATCGTAATCAGTGATCGGTGATGACTCAATGTAAATATTTCTCTTCAGCTATGCTTCCTCCCCAACTATGATTGTGATAAGGAAGGGGCCCTCGAATGCAATAGGTTATGTGTTGTATTGAACAAGGATTTAGAGTCCGGGATATTGGTCAATGTGGTGTAAGAGGTAGTTGGAAAAAATCCAAGTTATAAAAGGAAAAGCCCTCCCCACATGATTTCTTGAAGCCTTTGCGCTCAAAGACTAAGCCCCTGGTCCCAGCCTCGGTCATATTGAATAATGTCACACAAGGATCTGAAATAAAGGGGGCTAAGGGGAAATCAAAATGCTCATTTCGCCTGTTTAGAGGTACAAAGGCTCGCGGCTAAGAAATTTGGATGTTACACTACAGTGAGGTACCGAAAGGACTGGACAAACCTTTAAATGGGTGGATGGGCTGGCAGCTAGAGAGTTTAAAGAAGGTATGGGCACATTCATGGCAGGACTCAGCTTGTAATATGCCTCCATAAGCTGGTGCCAAAAGCAGTCAAAGGAGAGTTGATAGAAGTTGATGGATGTAGCAGTAAACCACCTCAATAGCAGATATAAGCATGACAATGGTAGGGACATGGCTCCATCCAAGGCCTCCACTGAAGCAGCAAGGGGAGACCTCCTCCTTCCTCTCTCAATATTCTTTCTCTGTGCATTTATTTCTATATTTTTCCAAGAAAGGGATTTGATCCTTGTTGTAATCTTAGGTAGGTGGTAGCAGAGGCTGACAGAGCTGAGACAATTATTCTAGCATGACAGTTGGGGCTTAGGCTCAGATATTTTGATTGTAATTCAAAACTATCCCCCTCTTATTATAAATAGGGGGATGAAACATAATACAAAGGTTCTAGATTCTCAGACCTGCGAGGGCTAAACTCTGTGTTGCCATTTTGGTTCAATATGTTTTTATGGGATTTCACTAATATCATGGTTGAGTGTATGGATTGGTTATTGGGCCCTTTGAGATAAATGGTGTTCCCTATTGATTCCAAGCATGATTAATGTGTAGCAAGTTCCTCTTGGTAATCTTATTTCACCTGTGTTTTTCTTTCTTTGAAATAGTGTAATGAACGTAGTTAGTTCCTCTTCAATATATGGATTTATCTTAACTGCTTTGGCAGAGAATGATACCCATGTTATGTTTGAGCCGAAACCTTCTTTTTCTCCTCTATTTCTATCACCTCATTAGAAAACCATGTTTTAGGATTCTATCTTGCTTACATCCCTATCCATTGATTTCCCCTTTCTCCTGGAACATTGTTACCTAGGATTCTGTTTGTTACAACCCTATGCATCTATTTCTCTCCCTCCTTTTACTCCTCTCCACCATCAATACAAATTCAGTTTAAGTTGTCTCATTTTTGTGTTTCAGTGACCAGAAGGAGAAGTCACTTCTCTTTGAGACTGCCCCATATACCCCCAACATTTAGATCCATGAGTTGGCTTGAATCTACCTATTTGAAAGATAATTGAACCAAGCCCCTCCTATTAACTTTTACGTGACAATTGGAGTGTTGCAAACCCCTCACATATAACCTTACAAGCACTCATTTATTTAAGATGTCCTAGGAAATGGTCTACAATTAAACCAGAGGCTCTATTTAGGGAGCTTTCTTTGTCTCTTATTGCACTTGTGCTGTAGGTGCGAGATTTAGCTACAACATATTTCTGGTGCCATTGCTGGGGAACAGATTAGAATAATTTTCCCTGGGTACAACAGAACATTTTGTTTCCTTTGTTAGGTGAGCACAGGAAGTGTAGGTTGAAGATCTCTCACCTTGGCAACTCCACTTTCAATTTTATGGTAAACATCCTCGTGAATCCATTGTCCATATCTCTATTTTGATCATCTTGGCTTTTAAGTAGCTCCATACCCATTCTGATGCTACAACAGTTGAAATGTCTCCCTGATTTCGAAAATGAAATCAACCACATAGGGAGGTTTTCAATATGGCCCTTCCTGCATTCCTGGACAACCAATTTGCCCCACTAGATTTCTATTCTATTATTAGTTATCCTAACCTTGTTCCTTCATTTCATGAGTGGGATAGCTATTTACCTAAATTTAGTGGGAACTCAGAGAAATGACCTGACCAACACCTCAAATACTTTCATGAATGCATGGAGAAATGAGGTATTCTTCTTGAAGATGTACACATTAAGTCGTTCAAATTATCTTTAGAGGGAGACACTATGGTTTTGTTTAAAACACTACCTCAGGGCAGCATATCTTCGTTGAAATCTTTTCATAAACATTCCATCAATATTACATGATTTTTTATTTACTGAGTGCTATGTTTGAAGATTGTTGCAAATTTTGTAATGATGAAATGAGTCCTGAGGTTGATGACTCTGTTCAAGATGTTTGTAGCGATCCACTCCATGAAAACATTTTTTTTCATCAAGAAGCATCACCCACCAAGCTAGAAAGTGAAGAAATGAATATCACTGAGCTACCAAAAAACCCTTAGGGGTCTGATTTGGCTGAACTAGATGTTTCTCCTTCTTGTGATGAATACGACTTGGCTGGAGAGTCAAGTGATGCAGATCCACAATGCATCCAGTCAGGGTAAGTTGTGAAAGAAGAGGAACCTGATCAAGAGGTCAATAAGGAGGCTCCAGTTCACAACGTACACCCTTCACATGGAGAACAAGACCAAGACCCTCCTCAAATTTCTGATTCAAAATATTCAGAGGAAGAGATGATTGCGGAAGTTCAGAAGGAGCTATTTGCCAGCAAGTGGAGAAAAATCTCCCATCAGCAGGATTTTCTTGAAAAGGTCAAAGTTGAAGAGCTAGATAATGTGTGTGGCTGTCATGACCAAAAAGTCATAAGCCAGCAGACTGTATGTAAAGAATAGGTTGTTGCAAAAATTCCCTTTCTATTCTAGGGCCCCGTGGTTTATTACATAAGCATATTCTTCAGGCAGGACCAAAGGTCATTTCGAGAGCATGTAGCAAGTCCCACATTTTCAAATTTTTCATGTTGCATGCCTGTTCTAATTTCTTTTTCAGCAGTATGAAGGCATAAGTGTTATCACCTGTTGGGATGGGGTCTCTAGGGGTAGAATTGAATTAACTTAGTCATTTTTTGTAAAGAATTTTGTAAAAGATGTAAAGTCTCTGCAAAATGTGGATGTGGAGCCCTCATATAGATAGAGTCAAAAGGAACTTAGTCCCTTGTTTTTGGTTGGTTTTGAAGACTCACCCATGAGCTGGGGGCCATGGTATTGTATTAGGAAATCTATAAATAGTTGAGTCTTAATGAGTCTTAGAGATAAATTTAGATAAATATTTGGGTATGTTGAAGAGTTTTTGTTGTCTTGGGCAAGAGCTAAGGCAGGAAGACTCTGCTTCTAGCACTTAGGTAGAGAAAGGGAGGCTACAATAGCTGAGTGCGCAGGAGGCCTGGGTAGTGTCCACAGATGATTGCACAGAACCTTGTAGTTGTGTGCGTAGGGTAAGATGAGTCTCTAATCGCTGATTTGAAGATCAATAAAGATAATTTTTTGAAGAATTACTAAGTATTTTCATTGAATCTGTTTATGTTATATTGTCGAATAATTATATGTTTTCTAAAATATTGAATGAATGTTACACGAATTCACTAAGTGTGTCTTAATAATATATGAAATTAATGGTTATCCACTTATGCGAAGTTAGAAGCTATTTCTCTTATGTTTTCTGATGAACTAAATAGATCTACGTGAATTCTGATCTAGGGTTTCTTTTGTGAATCAAATGTTTAATGTCCGCAAGGACTGATCGTGGAACTTTGTAAAGGTCTGGAAGCAACTTCAAATTAGTTACAGTAAGGAGCCCTAGGAGTCTACTGATCTGTTCCAAAGAAGATATAAGGCACTGGAAGACATCACACTAGTCTCTAGATGTAGAAACTTGGTTAGGGCATCCCCCAATATTGCTTCGGGTGAGACTGCAACCTGTGCTATGCGGGTTGTTGCTGCAAAGGTCAAGTAGTGTTGTTGCCAAAAGGGCTAGCAGTGTAGGGTTTTGTTGGTTGGCACAACTAATTCCAAACTTGGGTTAGGACCCACTAAGCCAACATCACCAAAAAATTGATCATCTAGCCTAATTTACTAGATGGATCGAAGTACACCATGTAAGTCCAATTTTACCATAGTAAAATTGATTTCACTATGATAATTACTTAATAAATCACCGTTGTTAAGTAATATATAATTAAACCCATGAAGAATAATTAAATAAATCGCTATTTATTTCATTTTATTCTAGGAATAATTAATTAAATCATTATTTAATTAATATTCCTTTTCATATTTTACCCAATTATGAAAAATAAATAGATAAATTATTAATTATCTTATTTATCTCTAGGAATAATTAATTAATTGCTAATTAATTATTATTCCTTGTCAAATTTGACTAAGTCCCTTACGAATATTTTAAATAAATCATTATTTTTTATTATTCCTTAACCATATTTCTTGAGATGATAAATAAATCATTTATTTATTTATTATTTCTAAATAAAAGTTTAAATACTTTTTCCCTCCTAACCAAATATAATAAAGTATTCCAAGTGGTTATGTTGGCTTAGTGGGACTTGACCCAGGTTCAGAGGTGATTTAGCCAAGAAAATCCTGGCACTATTGGCCCTTTTGGCAACTTTCCGTGGAGCACGGACTGAGGTATCACCCAAAGTAGTATGGAAGGGTGTTAGAAGTAGGTTTCTGCACCCTAGGGATGTTTGATGGGCTTCTGTAGGTTTGCAGTCTGACCAGTCGTTGTGCGCACTTACAATCCCTTCGCGACCTATGGTGTGGCTCTTGGGCAACCTACTCGGGGCATGACCTGTTTAATACCCATGATCCTTGTTAATTAACCAATTACTTAACTTGTGTGCATAATATTTATGGTTATTACAACATATATATCAATTATATTAGTGCGCGCAATACATAACCGAATAAAAACATAAAGAAGATAGTGTACAAAAAATACATAGGAATAGAAATCAACTTCTCTTTTATTAATCTTCAATATTGCTTACAAAGCCAACACTACCCTACACACTCAGTTGTAGGGGTCCACACACTCAACTACAGAGCCTCTTCCTACTACTACAACCTAAGACAGTTAGAACTCTACTCTAAGCTCGAACCATCCGTTCGCTATTCATCTATTCATCTTGTCTTAACTAACTTTACAACTTAGAGCCTCACTCTATTTATGCAATCCCATGGTCCGTGGACCATGGGTAGGCCAACTTTACACTAATTTATAATACAATGTTTAGGGTGCACAATCCTACGACTCAATTGTACACTTTGCGCTCCGCACCTGCAATTCACGGATTTTTACAACATCTTTAACCAAAACTTGGGCTTTGAGCCCCAAAATCTACTGTGGGGGGGATTCCATGCCCAATAGGCCCCCAACACAATCATCCTCACTCGTCCTGAGTCACTCTGCTGGTGTAGTGATCTTGGCATGAAGCCCGTCCAACTGTTCTTGCACTTCCCGGAGGTCCACAGCGCATTGATCTATAGTCTGTTGGATCTACTCCAATCTCTTGACTGAATGCTCATTGTCAGGGGAAAATCCCTGTCTTAAGTCATGCATCGCCTTCATCTGTGCGAGCTTTCTTTTGATGTCTGCATTGATGAGGAAGGCCTCACTAATCCAAGGTTGGATGCGCACTTTAAGGACAACCTCTTTCTTCCACGTGGCATCCACTTGTTCCTTCAACGCCTTTTCCTGTTGTAGCTTTGCAAGCTGTTGGGTCAGGAAAATTATCTGAATCATTCCACGCACACTATCATACTACACTTGAAGCTCTTGTGCCTCCATTTCTAGGTGTTGTATGTTGGGGTCCTCTTGTTATGAAGTGAGGACTACAAAGGATGCTTCCAACATAGTGGTGTAGTTTTGTACTGCCTATCCTATTTCTTCCAGTCCTTTTTGAATAGTGCCAGTGCACTATTCCCTAACTTTCAGGGGTGTAGAGGACTGCACCTTTAATCACAGTTCAGAAATCTGAAGGTTGAGGTCTAGTTGTACCCTTGTTGCTTCCTCCTTTGCCTCGCAGAATCCAGTCGCCAATCGGTGGATCCACTCTGCTGCTGGTGGATCTGCTGGGACGACCAATTCTAGGACATTACTACAAGCATTGTCTACTGCCTACTCTAGTCCTTGAGTGTATGCAACTAGTTCATCATGCTACCGGTTGATCTGTTCCATATTGATCTTTTGTTCACTCAATACTTGTAGTGTGCGGCCTTCTTTGGTGCGGACCTTGGCTGTGATCCCATCCTATAATTAGTACAGGGTTTCTCATGGAAGGCTAGCCAAGTTTAATCCCAATCCCTTAATCCTGTCCACCATATCTCAGTCAACTTTGTTCACTATTGCTAACGCGCCCTCAGGGAACACATAAGTGTTGGTCATTTGGGTGTGCAACATCTATTTCGTCTTTGATGTACCTATTGTGACATATGGGGCCATCATTCTTGTTTGTGGGGTTTATACCTATAGTTCATGTAGTTGCACACTTAGCACCCCCAACATAGTGCTCTGCTCTGTCATCGCCTCAAGGAGCGTGCCGTTTCGCCGATGACAAAAAGATCACCTTCTATAAGTGTGATTGGGTTGATGGATGTCTTCGATTCCTTATCCTTATTTCTGGGGACCAGTCTCTCTGAGACACACAACCATTTCAATTGTTGCGAGGTGATTTCTACGCGTTCTTCGGCCGTGTCTATGTCTATATCCCCTTTCCATATGGACATCTCACAACAACCGCGGTCCCTTTTATTAGCGTTGTTTCTATTTCTGCTGTCTACATTGCTGCTACTTCGTCGGCTGGCTTCTGGTATGCGACTGACTCTACTATTTCTTTTTCTTGGCACCTCTTTTCAGCCAGCTGCACTATGCACAACTTGGTGTCCTTCTTCCTTTGTTGAGTTGCAGTCCTTTCCATTCCTGCCAGGTCCAGGGCGCACCACTCCAGAGTCCATGTTTCCAATGCTGTGAAGATGGCGTCATCAGTCACAATGAATGGGAGCTTCATCCATTCCTTTGTTGAATCCTTCCATGCCCAGACATAAATGTTATGCATGTTTGCCTTAAAATATGAAAATCTCTACAGAGTGGTGTACACTGTGGGAGACAACCATGGTCTTCTATTTGTCCACATTTGGATGGTCACCTCCATCACTACCCAAAAAACCTTGGTTGCGCTTCGCATCCTTAGTGGCCGAGAGTGAAGCATACTTCACGGCCTCAGGTAGGTCTTGGTAAATATTCAGGAACTAGATATCTTCTAGTAATTTTCTCACTACCAATAAAATGGATAAGAGCAACCACTCATAGTGTAAGGTTTTACCTTTCTCTTGGGCCTTCTTATAGTTCATTAAAAACTCCTCACAGAGGAATGCGGCCCAATCAAACTGTACCCCAAATAACTGCTCTTGCCCATCGTCATCGTAGGGTCCTTTCCCTTATAGGGAAGTCAAGAAATCTGGTGAATAAGCTTTACCGTGATGGGAATAGGTTCCTCCATCCATAGATACCCATCATCCACCAGGTACAATAGCTGCCTGATGACAAAAATTGTGATGGCCACATGATGAAATTGGGGTATCCATTGTAGATGAAGTAACTCGAACTTCTCCACACTACGCAGCCATTTTTGTGGCTCCAGCTTAATTACTAGCCCCTCTGAATTTTGCTTCATCAAGCTCTTCATCGATAGGTGTGGGAACTTCTTGCTAACCACAAGGTCCCAATATTCGAATTTCAGGGTAGGCACCCTGTTACACTGAAATTTGTCACCATGACTATCTGCAGTTAATATGGCTCCATCAATAGTCATATTATCCTCCTTGTCAAGCCTCATACCTCTACTCTTCATGTCAAACTTCAAAAAGAGAGAAATTCAGTTAAAAACATGTTTAT